>APFE030707227.1:88023-199848 GCA_000404065.3 Pinus taeda | reverse complement strand
TTTTTGCGTTTTTCACTAATTTAAGCTCAGAAAGAGACTACATTTAAATGAATGTATTCAAAGATGAATAGAATTGAGATGTACATTGAAATCAATGTATTAAAAATTTACATGTACATTAAAATAAATGCATCTAAAATTGATATCAAAATGTTAAAAATCGAAAAAGAAAATAGAATCGCGCATTGAAATAGAAATAGAAATTGAACTTGACATGTACACTAAAATAAACAATTATGTATATGTTAGTTGAATAGAATAGTAGGTGACATGTTCTAGTATCAATTTCTAATATTTGAAAGAATAAGAAAATATAAGGTATGAAATAAACACGAAAATCATGGCATATAGAAATTGATAGTTGCAAAATCCGAAGCAGTATGACTTGAAGTAAACATAGAAATTGTCATTGAAAAATCAATAGTCCAAGAAATTAAAATGAAATAGACAATGAGATTGAAACAAAAATTAAAATTAAATTTGGCATTGAAGAAAATGATATGTACAATAATAAATTGAAAATGAAACAGAAACTCGAATTTAAATTGAAATTGAAATTTAAAAAAAAAAAAATTACTTACGTAAAGAGATATTTAACAAGTCGACAATGAGCACACATGCTAAAAGTGGTCATTTAATCTAGGTTGTTATAGTTGTATGGAACCCCAGAATCGTTGAACAAATCTCGCAGTTAACATGTAGAGATTTTCCATATATTAACTTAACCAATTAATAAATTGTGATCATCTATGTCATGAGTAATTTGTATGTTTAGATGTTTATCTTTCAATTTCTAATGTGTAAATGTAAATAAAAATAAAATAAGAAATAGAAATTTTAAATTGACATTGATATTGAGTAGAATATAAATAAAAATTTACATGTACATGAAGGCAATGTTTTAGAAATTGGCATGTACATTGAAATCAATGTGTTAGAATTTGAATAGAATTGAAATAGAAATAAATTTAAAAATTGGTATGTACATGCAATTAATGTGTTATAAATTGACATGTACATATAAATGAATGTAGTTTACATTATTTAGAATTGAAATAGAATTGAGATGTACGCAAGAATCAATGTGTTAAACATTTACATGTACATTAAAAACAATGTGTCTAAAATTAACATCAACACGTTAGAAATTGAAATAAATATAAAAGCTCACATTGAAATAGAAATATAAATTAAATTTGATGTGTACACTGATATAAAAAATTATGTATATATATGTTGAATAAAATAGAAGGTGACATGTTTATGTATGAATTTCTAAAATGTAAAATTATACATAAATATAAGGTGAAGTTGCATTTGAAGTAAGCACTAAAATCATGGGACATTGAAATTGATAGTTGCAAATAATTCAATGCACCAGTATTTGAACTAAAAATAGAATTTACCATTGAAAAATAAATAGTGAAAGAAATTAAAATTGAAATAGACGCAGAAATTAAAATTAAAAATTGAATTGAATAGAAACTGGAATTTGATTTCAAATCAAAATAGAAAGAAATTGGAATAGGAATTGAAATTGATTTTTTCACTTAAATCAGTTAAGTAAAGAGATTGTTAACAAGTAGTTAAAGAGCACACATGTCAAAAGTAGTCATTAAAACTAGGTGGTTATGGTTGTATGGAAACAACAAATTGCTGAACAAATCTTGCAATTGACATGTAGAGTTTTTCTACTTATTAACTTTGCAAATTAAATAATTTGTGATCAACTATCTAATGATTAATTTGTATGTCTACATGTTTTGTTTCTATTTCTATCGTGTAAATGAAGGTAGAAATAAAAAAAAAATAGAAATATAAATTGACATTTTAAATTGACAATAGCATTAAATAGAATCAAAATAAAGATTGGCATGTAAATGAAGGCAATGTTTTAGAATTCGGTATGTACACTGAAATCAAAGTGCGAGCATTTGAATAGAACTAATATAGAGATAAATTTAAAAGTTGGCATGTACATGAAATCAATGTATTAGAATTTTACATGTGCATTTAAATGAATGTATTTGAAATTGAAATAGAATTGAGATGTACACTAAAAGCAATGTGTTAAAAAATTACATGTACATTGAAAACAATGTCTAAATTTGACATCAACATCTTAGAAATTGAAATAAAAATAGAAGCTCACATTAGAATAGAAATAGAAATTGAGCTTGACGTGTACACCAAAATAAATAATTATGTATATATATCTTAAAAGAAAATAGTTGGTGAGAAGTTTGTATATTTTTCTAAAATGTAAAAGAGTACAAAAATATAAGGTGAAGTTGCATTTGAAATAAACACTAAAAATAGGACATGTAGAAATTGATAGTCAGAAATGATTCAATGCAGTAAGACTTGAAGTAAAAATAGAAATTGTCATTGAAAAATCAATATTCAAGGAAATTAAAATTGAAATAGACGTTGAAATGGAAACAAATCTTAAAATTATAAACGACACTGAATAGAAATTGATATGTAAAATAATAAATTGAAAATGTAATACAAGTTGGGTTTTGAATTGAAATCAAAATAGAAAGAAACTAGAATAGGAATTGAAATTGACTTTTTTACTTAAGTCAATTTTGTAAATAGAGAGTTAACAAGTAGTCAAAGAACACACATGTCAAAAGTGGATATTGAAACTAGGTCCATGTGGTTGTATGGAACCTCGGAACTGTTGAACAAATGTCGCATTTGACATGTAGAGTTTTTCCACTTATTAACTTAATCAATTAAATAAGTTGCGATCACCTATGCAATGAAATTTTTGCATGCCTAAATGTTTCTATTTCTATTTCTAGAGTGTAAATGGAGATAGAAATAGAAATAGAAATAGAAATTTGAAATTGGCATTGACAGTGAGAAAATATAAATAAAAATTGGCATGTACATGAAGGAAATGTTTTAGATAATGGGATGTGAAATGCAATCAATGTGTTAGAATTTGAATAGAATTGAAATAGGAATAATTTTAAAGTTGGCATGTACATGAAATTGGTTTATTTAGAAATTGACATGTACATTTAAATGAATATATTCAAAATTGAATAGAATTGAAATGGAATTGAGATGTACACTAAAATCAATGTGTTAAAAAATTACATGTACATTAAAAATAATGTGTCCAGAATTGACATCAACATATTAGAAATTGAAATAAGAATAGATGCTCACATTGAAATAGAAATAGAAATTGAGTTTAACATGAACACTGAAATAAACAATTATGTATGTGTATTTTTAATTGAATAGTAGGTCACATGTTTTTGTATCAATTACTAATATGTAAAAGAGTACATAAATATAAGGTCAAGCTACATTTGAAATAAACACTAAAATCATGGCATATAGAAAATGATAGTCGCAAATAATTCAATGCAGCAAGGCTTGAAGTAAAAATAGAAATTGACATTGACAAATGACTAATCGAAGAAATGAAAATAGAAATAAACGTTTTAATTGAAGCGAAAATTAAAATTGAAATTGACATTTAACAGAAATTGATATTCGACGTAAATCACATATAGATCACAGAAGCCTAAATTCTACAAGAAATTTATATGTAAAATAGAAAGAAACTGGAGTACGAATTGAGATTGATTTTTTCACTTAAATCAATTATGTAAAGAGAGAGTTAACAAGTTGTAAAAGAGCACACATGTCAAAAGTGGACATTGAAACTAGGTCGTTATGATTGTATAGAACCTTAGAACCATTGAACGAATCCCACAATTGACATGTAGAGTTTTTCCAGTAATTAACTTTATAAATTATATAAGTTGCGATCATATATGTAATGAGTAATTTGTATGCCTATATTTTTCTATTTCAATTTCTAAAGTGTAAATGGAGATAGAATATAAAATAAGAGACAGAAAGAGAAAGAGAAATATAAATTTGAAATTGAATTTCAATTTCAATAGAATATAAATAAAAATTGACATGTACATGAAGGTAATGTTTTAGAAATTAACATGTGCACTGAAATCAATGCGTTAGAATTGGAATAGAACTTAAACATAATTAGAAATTGGAATGTAAACTAAAGTCAATGTATCAAAAATTGTCATTGTACATTAACATCAATGCATCTAAAATTGACATATACACTGAAATCAGCATGTTTGACATTGAATTAGAAATAGAAGCTCACATTGAAATAAAGATAGAAATTTACATGTATGCTCAAATCAATAATTATCTATATGTATATTGAATGAAAATAAAAATTGACATGTGCATTTTAATTAATATGTTAAAATAAGACCCCTAATCGGGGTGTGATCTTTCGAACGGATCCATTAAGACTGTCTTCATGATGAGTCCGTAGAGGAATGATGCCACCACCCCCACACGCTCGAGACAATGAGTGCAGTGGGCTTTAGCATGTTTAAGATAATCATCTCAAAGAAAGGCGACAGAGACATTTTGGTAAGTTTTCGTTTCACTATGAAGGATAGCAGTAAGGGGATAGAAGGTGCAAAGACCCTAGAGGCGAGAGTAGAGTAGCGGCTTCAGAAGAGGCATAGGTTCCATCAACTCCAAATGTTGGCTACTGGGTATGTAAACTGGTTCTTCTTTCCCTCCATCATGCTTCCTTATGTCTGGTTTGATAATTGGGATATGTATGGGAGAAATTGGCTGGTGGGTGGGAATAAGTCAGGTTGGGGGAAGTGCATGGCATCAAGAGTCTAGTGGAAGAATCCCAGCTCATTGGCACCTACCTAGTGTCAATTCGCTATGGGATTTTCCTCTCTCTCATGGGGTTATTCTGGCTTGAGGGCAAGGGTGCCAGCCTTGGGGTATGCTTCTGTCTAGCATGTCTTGTAAAACAAGGGGTCGAGGACTGGGATGCTATCAATTTCTATGATACTATCATTGTTTGTCATAATGTCTTCACTAAGGTTGTTGCAGAGGTTTTGACAGGTTGGCTCTTGAGGGTAGGCACCCAACACCTAAGTCGAAAAAGATGTGGGGATGTTGTCAAGGGGAAGGGTCATCTGGGGTCTGGGATTGGGAATGAATAGGGCACTAGACATGCCAGCCTCGGATGGTTGAGTGGAATTCGAGTGGCAAGCAGAGTTTTGGATGTATGTTTCTTAAGGCTAGACGCTCAGATCTCGTGTTGCAGTCGATAAGGGTACTATTGAGACAATACTAAGCCACTTGGGTTGAGGGACTAGTCATACAAATTTTGGCAATGAAGGCGAGGGGCTTGGCATTAGTGGGCTTGGTAACCCTGTTATAGGATCTATGGTTGACTAGCTTTTAGGGCCTCATACCCAAGGCCAGACTCGAAGCGTCTGCAAGGCAATGGTTATGATGGGATGTCAGCTTGGGAAAAGGAACCTGTACCAGGGTGCGGGTAATGGACATGCTGGGTATGGGATCCTTAAATTATATGGTTATGCAATTTAACTAGAGGTGGTTTATTTTGTGGAATGGCTGAGCTTGTGGATGATGGAAAAACAAAATATAATTTTCCCACAATTTTGGTGTTTTCTTTCCATATCAAGTCCTCAGCATAGTAAGTAATCTCGGGCGTGAAGAGCATCGAAGCTAGTCTCCCATTTCCACAAAATTTGGCATGCAGGCACTAAGACGGTGAGGTAATGGGAAGAACGGTGAAAGGTAAAGGTCGAGGCAAGAGATCTCATGTGGCTAAGGTGGAGGATGAACCAAGCTCCCCGGGATAGCGATGCAGTAGAAAGCCAGTGGCTAACCTAATAAAAGAAGCAACTACAACATACAAGGAAGGCACTAGCGACGTAATCAAAAGAGTGATAGAAGAATGGGAGGAGGAACTAAACCAATAAGCGAGTGTAAATGAAGTCGAAATGGAAGATTGGAGACTCATAGTTCCAGATCCTAGTCACACTAGAGGGCGAGTGACTCAATTTAAATAGGCCCTGTATCCATACTGGTTGATGAAAAGTCTCGTAGGCAAGACCTAGGAGAAAATCTCGGTGAATATGGCAACAACTATTTAGGATTTCGCAAATTATAAACAAGATTTTCAGAAGCTACAATTTCAAATGCAGAAACAAGAAGGATACCTTGGCCTCCTAGAGAGATACTTCTCGTCTTCTTTCATAGATAGAGCTACCATGCTCTAGTGCTAAAGATCTGGCCCTGGTTGCATCTGCCTCTGCTGAGAAGGATGAATAGAATGTTGGCTTTGAGTTATTTTTTATCAATATTTATGTGGATAGCTTTTAATTTCCAATTTACAGTAATATATAAGTATAGGAAAATAGAGTTTGGATGTGGACATGATAATCAGACTTATATAGTTTGGATAGATAGACTCAATATTCTTTTCTACTTGATAACTTATCATGAGGTTAGGTGATCAACAAACTTGGTTTCATGAAAGGCAAATTGAGACCACCTAACTTGTTTTTATGTGGTTGTAACTTGTTTATATTTTAATGAAAAGGAAGGATCTACCAAACTTACAAAAAAAAATGGTTAAAATAAGAAATAGAAATTGGAATTGGAATAAAAATGGGGTTCTGAAATAAAAATTAACATTGAATGAAAATAGAAGTAAAAATGGTTATTTAAATTGAAATCGATTACATACAATGTGAGCTAATAAGTAGACATGTTAAGCTTCATGACTTATTGTATTACTCCTTTAAATAAGTTGCAGTAACCTATAAAAGGAGAAATTTATAGAATTATATTTTTCTATTTTAATTTATAAAGTGTAAATGGAGATAGAAAGAAAGTCAAAATTAGAAAGAAAACAAAAATTGAAATTGAAATCAATATTGGATAGAAATAGAAATGAAAATTGCAATGTACATGAAATCAATGTGTTAGAATTTGACATGTACAATGAAATTAATGTGCTAGAAATTGATAGAATTGATATATAATTAGAACTAAGATGTATACTAAAATCAACGTGTTCGAAATTTACATCTACTTTAAAATTAGTGAATCAAAAATTGACATGTAAACTAAAATCAAGGTGTTAAAAATTGAAATAAAAATAACAGCTCACATTGTGAAACAGAAATGAAATTAATATTTACATGTACACTAAAATCAATAATTATGTATATGTATATTGAATAGAATAATAGGTAACATGAACATTTAATTAATATCATAGTAATTCAAGTAGAAATAGAAATTGGCTAAAACAATAAATCAATTATATAAAGGGTGAGCTAACAAGTAGATGAACAACATATTTGTAACAAATGTTCATTGAAATCAACATTGAATAGAAATAAAAATTAAAATATGTACATAAAGGAAATTATTTTAAAAATTTAGAAATTGAATAAAATTGAAATAAGAATTAATAATTGAGATGTACACTAAAATCAATGTATTACAAATTTAAATGTACATTAAAATCAGTTTATCTAAAAATAACATGTACACCAAAATCAACATGTTAGAAATTGAAGAAGACATAGAAAGAAAGTATACATGTTCAGCTAGTAAGTATACATGTTAAGCTTTGTGACTTTTTGTCATAATCCTTTGATTTTTTTTTACTAATCTATATAAGGAATAATTTACGGAATACTTTTATATTTTAATTCCTAAATTGTAAATGGAGATAGAAAGAAATTTAAAAATAGAAATAGAAATAGAAATAGAAATAAATTTAAAATTGGCATGTACATGAAATCAATGTGTTATAAATTGATATGTACATTTAAACGAATGTATTTAAAATTGAATAGAACAAAAATAAAATTGAGATGTACACTAAAATCAATGTATTAAAAATCCATGTGTACATTAAAAACAATGCATCTAAAATTGAAATCAACATGTTAGAAATTGAAATAAAAATAGAATCTCATATATAAATAGAAATAGAAATTGAGTTTGACATGTATATTGAAACAAAAAATTACATATATGTATGTTTAATAGAATAGTAAGTGACATGTTTTTGTATGAATTTCTAATATGTAAAAGAGTACAAAAATATAAGATGAAGTTGCATTTCAAATCAACATTAAAACCAAGACATATAGAAATTGATAGTTGTAAATAATTCAATGCAGTAGGAATTGAAGTAAAAATAGAAATTGACATTGAAAAATTAATAGTCAAAGAAATTAAAATTTCAATAGATGCGACATTGAACCAAAAATTTAAATTTAAATTTCCATTGAAGAGAAATTGATATCTACAATAATAAATTGAAAATGAAATAGAAACTAGAGTTTGAATTGAAATCGAAATAGAAAGACACTGGAATAGGAATTGAAATTGAATTTGTCACTTAAATCATTTATGTAAAGAGAGAGTTAATAAGTAGTCAAACAGAACACATGTCAAAAGTGATCATTGAAACTATGCAGTTATCGTTGTATGGAACCTCACAATCATTTATGTAAAGAGAGAGTTAATAAGTAGTCAAACAGAACACATGTCAAAAGTGGTCATTGAAACTATGTAGTTATTGTTGTATGGAACCTCGTAGAACAAATCCCACAATTGACATGTAGAGTTTTTCCACTTATTAAGTTAATCAATTAAATAAGTTGTGGTCAACTATGTAATGAGTAATTTGTATTTCTAGATATTTTTGTTTTAATTTATAAAGTGTAAATAGAGATACAAATAAAGTAAGAAATAGAAATAGAAATTTGAAACTAAAATTAATATTGAATAGAATATAAACAAAATTTGACATGTACATGAAGGCAATGTTTTAGAAATTGACATGTACACTGAAAACAAGGGTTAGAATTTGAATAGAACTAAAATAGAATTAGAAAATTAGGATGTACACTAAAATCAATGTATTATAAATTGACATTGTACATTAAAATCGGTGCATTTAAAATTGACATATGCACTAGAATCAACATGTTTGACACTGAAATAAAAATCGAAGCAGACATTGAAATACAAATAGAAATTAACGTGTATGTTCAAATCAATAATTATTGAATACAAACAACAATTTATGTGTGAATTTTAATTAATATGTTAAAATTTGAAATAGAAATAAATTGGGATAGAATGGGAAAATGAAATATAAAATGATATTGAAATTGAAATAGAACAAGGAAATGGAATTGAAATTGGAATTGAAATTGAAATTGATTTTGTAATAAAAACAGTTATAACAAGCCATTTTTATTTTTTTTCCAATTCCATTTACAATTTAAGTGAACATTTTTTATTTTTTATTTTTTATTTATTTATTTATTTATTTAATTATTGATTATTATTATTTTTTTCAGGTGGGGTGGCTTAATCCCCTGAAAAATCATTATATTAGGCCAATTGTACAAATTTTTACATATATATCCGTCACATCAATCATCAAATCATCATATATATACATATTCGCTCGCAATGGGGATCGAAACTGGGCGGGGAGCGTGTCAGCCGTCAGCCCCGCCGTTGAGTCATGTACTTCGCATGCAACAATTTAAGTGAACATTTATGGCAACATGGGTGAATAATCTATTTTTATTATAGTTATTTCCCACAAATTCATTGTTGGTTTCACTTTCCTCATCTTCTATAGCATACCACCCACACTAATGTCTAGATTATTTATGCTTTCACCTTCATTCCAACCAAGAGTGAACATCACTCAGTTTCCACAAGCTCTGATTTTATTAACTGATACATATGATGTATTTCTTTTAAATTGTTATAAGAGCTTATGGTTTATTCCCTATGGATGTGTTAACCTTCAACCGGCCTAGTCCTATAGCCCCATTCATATGTTAATGTGGAGTTCATGTGACATCAAGAAGTATAGTACTTGAATCATTGGACATGATTGATTTGTACCCTGGACATAACCCTCTCCATACTCAGAACCTCTATGACTCTGGTATTGTTCGTATCGTGACCTACCTCACCGCTCCATCTTGTGATAGCTTCCCACTCCACCAGAACTTACTCCATTCAAAAACACCACACTAATCCACAACCATGTGATATCGTACTCGAATGTGGTACTGTGTGCGACCTTGTCTTTAACAATGTGATGATGAGACTCGAACGGCTAGGATTTCCTAGCTTTAGATCAACGACGATCCCTATAGCACTCCAAACACTAATCTCCGACAGCATAGTTCTATTTACACACTGCTTGTCATTCTCATTTGGGTTTCGAGGGTTTGGTTCCTACAGCTTACACCGAATCCTTGGCTTCCTATTCTTCGTAGATGCTAGTGTATGTTTGGTTTATGGTTCTAAACTCTTATCGCCATGCTGCAACTGTGACCAGAGCTCAGAAAAGGATCTCACCTCGGTATTATGGAATCAACAATCCATCTCGCCCGTTGCCGATGGTTGTCTTTAGTTCAGGTAAACATAATTTTATTTTTCATTTTACTTTCAGATAAGTTTCTCTTCTGCGGAACTAAGTATTTTTTTCTCTTGCAAAGTCTGGAATGGTTTCGTTGGAGATCAAAGTTGGTAGATAGTAGTCACATTCGCCATCATCCTTTGGAAACCTATGGTGGGTTGTGTTTCTTGGGTCATCTACAGCTAATGAGTGGCACACATTTTTCCACATTCACTACTCTGTTTTCCCCTAACAAGTTATCTTGCCTCCATCTTTTGATACCAAGGTTTGTCCATCTCCAGCACAATGCCGTTATGCTTTCCGGTAAGATATGCCTACAGTGATCTATTGTTACTACGAGTATCCACGAGGCTAACAATTTTATTTCAGAATTTAGCTAATGATATCACAATCTAACTTCTCCCTCAATGGAGTGTGCAGGTACATATATTTTCCAAATTCCCATTAAGTTGTTAGAATTTTCTGTAAATTCCATAACAAACAGGCAAAAAAAATGCTATGTTTTAACACTCTGTTTTTAACTCAGAAAAACAGAAAATCGCTTGCTAGAAACGGTGTTTCAGTAAAGCCGTTTGGTGTTGCAGCAACGTGGTTTGGTGTTGCAGCAACGCTGTTAGAATTTCTGATAATTCAAAAACAAAATTGATAATTGCATAGTGGAAATAATAAAAAAAATGTTTGCGGAATACGGTGTTACAACAACGCGAAACTGGTGTAACAACAACACAGTTTCGTCAGTTGCTATTCTTGGTGTTGCAGCAACGTAATTCTGTTAGTTGCTGATCTTGGTGTTGCAGCAATGCGTTTTGACGTCAAGTCACTTTTTGACTTATGGTGTAATGACAACGTGCAACGGTTGACGTCAAGTCACTTTTTGACTTACGGTGTAACAGCAACGTACACCGGTTGACGCTTGGTGTAACAACAACATGCAATGGTTGACGTCAAGTCACTTTTAGATTTACGGAGTAACAACAACGTGTTTTGATGCTTGGTGTAACAACAACGCAAAAATTAACTTGTATTCATAAACAGTAAACAAGCTGATACAAATACGTTTTTCTCTTGATAGAGGGATAACAACAGGAACACTTCAATTCCAGAAACCAATTTTCACTATCTCAGAAAATTACAGGTTCAGCACTGTTGTGCGTTTACAGAAGAGACTCACTCTTGTTCTTCTAACCTTCTCTCTTAAAAAAAACAGAACTGTTGTTCATTACATTTATAGGAAAAAACATATCAGAGTTTAAACAGTAAAATAATCAAAATATCTTCTAACACTTATCTGCGTATTGAATGCAGCAAGCGGTGATGCCTTTTTCAAGAAAACAAGTCGGTGGTTGCAGGGGCATTCAATTCTGTGAATTTAATGCTCATCAATGTGCAGAATATCAGGAGTGACTTTGCGGCATCGAACAATCCTGAAATATCTACGGAAATCAGATTTCTGTCCAGTTGTTATTGTTGAAGTTGGTAATTAAATTCCAACACTCCCCCTTAATTTCAACTACTGCATACCTAGGCATTTCCTGAAATGATCAAAACTTTTCTTTGCTAATGGTTTTGTCAAGATATCAGCTAGCTGATCCTCTGTTCTCCAGTGCTGCAAAACAATCTCACCATTGTTAACCAATTCACGTATGAAGTGAAATTTGGTATCTATGTGCTTTGTTTTTTTATGAAAAACAGAGTTTTTAGACAATGCTATTGCTGAGCTATTGTCACAGTAAATGGTTGTCTCATTTTCTTGTTCATGACACAAATCTCTGAGAACTCTTCTCAACCACACTGCTTGGCATGCTGCTACTGTTGCTGCCACATACTCTGCCTCTGCTGTTGATAAAGACACAACTAGTTGCTTCTTGGAAGCCCATGAGATGGCTCCCGATCCCATATGAAACACATATCCTGATGTGCTTTTTTTATCATCAACACTTCCAGCCCAATCACTGTCTGTGTAACTTGTCAACATGAAACTTTCAAAAGAGGAGTATAAAATACCAAACCCTTTTGTTCCATTCACATACCTTAGAATCCTCTTGGCTGCCTGCCAATGAGTCTCCTTCGGTCTTTCCATAAATTTGGAGATTAAACTCACAGCGTGCATAATGTCTGGCCTAGTTACAGTCAAGTACATAAGGCTGCCAACTATGCTTTTGTACAATTTTGGATCAAAATCCTTGCTGCTGTCTTCTTTGGTCAATTTCAACCCCACTACAGTTGGAGTCACAGTTGCCTTGCTGTTCTGCATGTTAAATCTCTTCAACACTCTTTCTACATATTTATCTTAAGGAATGAAAACACCATTTTCACTTTGGTCTACTTCAATTCCAAGAAAATATCTTAAGAAGCCCAAGTCAGTCATTTCAAATTCATTTTTCATGACTGCTTTAAAATCAGCAATGAGAGAAGCATCATTGCTAGTAAAAATCAAATCATCTACATATAAAACAACAATAATAATCTTACCGTCATTCTCCTTTATGTAGAGTGTGGGTTCACCATCACACTTATCGAACCCATTCTCAATTAGATAAGCATCTATTCTGCTGTACCATGCTCTTGGAGCTTGCTTCAGCCCATGAAGAGCCTTCTTCAGTTTGCAAACTTTATGCTCTTGACCATCAACTTCATAACCTGGAGGTTGTTCAACATAATCCTCTTCTTTTAACACTCCATTTAGGAATGCAGATTTAACATCCATCTGATAAATCTTCCATTTGTGTTGTGCTGCAATAGACAATATTGTTCTGACTGTTTCCATCCTTGCTACTGGTGCAAAGGTTTCATCATAGTCTTTGCCTTGTTGTTGCTTGTAGCCTTTCACAACAATTCTTGTTTTGTGCCTGTCAATCTTGCCTTCAGGATTGCTTTTGGTCTTATAGACCCATTTAACTCCAATGGCATCTTTGCCTTCAGGGAGGTCAACTAACTCCCATGTTTTACTCTTTTCAATTGCACCAATTTATTCATTCATTGCTTCAATCCATTTATTTTCATTTACAACATCTTCAAAATGAACTGGGTCATCAACATGACAATACAAAGCAAATAATGAATTCAGACCAGTATTGTTACTTACCTCTCCTTGTTCATAAATCTCATTCAGATTTCTGAATCTTGGTCTTCTTGGTGTGCTTGGAGTTCCATCCGAACTTGAGGGTATTTCTGATCCCTGTGGTGTGCTTGAAGAAGCACTTCCTTGACTTCTTAAGGCTGTTCGAATTCAAGCGTGTGGTGTGGTTTGTTGAATTTGCTGTGGTGGAGGAGGAGCCACCAAGGAAGGATTATTTGCTGTTGTCCCTTCCTCTTCTTCTTCATGAGACACAATTGTCTTCACATTCACTGCTTTTTCTAAGCTTCCATCCCAAGCTTCATCTTCAATGAACTGCACATCTCTGCTTACAATCAATTTCTTAGTGGATGGATTATAGAGTTTGTATGCTTTTGACTCATCACAATAGCCAATAAAGACACACTTCTCCCCCTTACTATCAAGCTTCTTCCTTAAGGCTGATCCGGTAATGTGCATAAGCTACACACCAAATACTCTCATGTGAATGACAAGTTTGCTTTTGACCACTCCCATGCTTCTTCTGGTATTTGTTCCCATGAACTTTAGTTGGGCATCTATTCAAGATGTAAACTGCGCAAGTGACAACTTCTGCCCAATACTCATGAGGCAAGTGTTTTTCCTTCAACATACTTCTAACCATGTCAAGAATGGTCCTATTCTTTCTTTCGGCAACACCGTTTTGCTGAGGTGTATAGCTTGCGGTGAACTGCTTTTGTATGTCATTCTCTCTGCAAAAACGCAGAAAGCCTTGGGAGATGTATTCTCCTCCTCTATCTGTTCTGAGCACTTTGATTTAATGCCCACACTGCTTCTCAACAAGAGTTTTGAAGTGGTGGAATTTCTCGAACACTTCACTCTTCTGTTTCAGCATATACACCCATGTCTTTCTGGTGTAATCATCAATGAAAGTTAAAACATATCTATTTCCGGCAAATGATGGTATTTGCATCGGTCCACACATCAAAGTGAACAATATCCAAGGGTGCTTTTTCCCTTGCACTCTTTCCTGCTGGAAAGCTTTCTTTGTGTTGCTTGCCCAAGATGCAGCCTTCACAAAGGTTGTTCGGTTTCTCAATCAACGACAATCCCTTTACCATTCCCTTTTTGTGCAACAGATTCAGGCCTCTGAAATTGAGATGTCCAAATCTCAAGTGCCACAACCAATTCACATCTTTCACTTGTTCCTGAAAGACTTCTTGTGTTACAGCCACAATAGTTCTTCCTTCCTTCAAATCTGCTCTGAGTTTGAGAGGAAACATCCTATTGTTGGTCATCTGCACCTTTGCAATGATCTTCTTACTTGGAGGTATATCTCTAATTGTACACGTATCATCTTTGAAGAACACGTTGTAACCTTTGTCAATGAGCTGTCCAATGCTCAAAAGATTACATTTCAGACCAGGTACATAGTATACCTCTGGCACAATCATCTGTTCTCCATTTCTTGCTCGAATACTGACTCTGCCCTTACCCTTGACAGATATTTTACTATCAGTTCTTGTTGTTACCTCAGATTTCACATCTTCATCCAGATTGGCAAACATCTCAATATTGTCAGTCATGTGATTACTACAACCTGATTCTAAGAACCACAAATCTTCGTGTTTGTCTTGTGCAATGTTACATGTTAACAGCACATTCTTTGGATTCTTATCTTCTTCATTTGAAAAATTAGCATTCTGCCTACTATTCATGTCATTTTGTTTTTTCCTACATTCATTTGCGTAGTTCCCATATTTCTTACAATAATGACACTGGACTTGGGATTTGTCATACCTTTGTCCATGAGCTTGTTGTTTGCTTGAACCTTCATCTTGGTTCTGATTGCAGCTCCTTCCGCTTATGCTTGCAGGATAATATCTGCCTCTATTTTGGCTTCTTCCACGACCTCTATTATTTACTCCATCTCGACCTTTTCTTTGGCTGAAAGACATCTGAGCCTTGAATGCTTATTTAAAATAGGAATTTGTTCCTCTACTCAGTCTGTGTTCATGAGACATAAGAGAAGCACTTAGTTCATCTACCGTGAATTGTGAGAGATCCTTTGTTTCTTCTATTGCTACCACAAGAGCTTCAAACCTTGAGGGTAAACATCTCAAGATCTTCTCTACGATCCTTCTTTCTTCAAAAATTTCACCATGAGACCTTATCTAGGTTATTAAACCAATAACCTGAGTGAAGAATGAATCTATTATATCAGGTTCCTTCATGCTGAGTGTTTCAAAGTCTCTCCTCAACATCTGCAACTTTGCAGTCTTCACCTTCTCCATGCCTTGATAAGCAGTTTTGAGAATATCCCATGCCTCTTTGGATTTTGTTGCTGCTACAATCCGTGGAAAAACACTTTCATGTACTGATTGGAAGAGAAAAAACAGTGCTTTGGCATCCTTCTTTCTGTCGCTCTTCAACTGGACTCTTTCTGCTACTTTCAAAGTAGCCAATGCTCTTGCATCTGTAGGTTCAGCATAGCCAGTTTCAACCAGCTCCCATATTCCTTGAGAAGCAAACAATGCTTTCATTGTTATGGACCAATAACTGTTATTTTTCCCATTAAACTGTGGCAGTTGGGAATTTGTCAAACCTGTTCCAACATCTGCCATCTTAACTCTGTATAGATAAAGAAGAGATACTGTCTTTGTAATTAAAAACAAGCAAAAACTTTCTCTGCTGGAAGAAATCTGCTCAATAAGCTTCTTACAACTCCTACAGTGAAAAACAAACTTTGTTTTTGACTCACTGAGTGCCTAGACCAGCTCTGATACCATGTTGTAAGTTTAAGAAAAATTTCATAACAGACAGTAAAAAAAAATGCTTTGTTTTTTACTCTGTTTCTGCATAGAAAACGGAAAAAAAATCGTTTTCTGGAAATGGTGTTGCAGTAACACAATTTGGTGTTGCAGCAACGCTGAATAACACTCTGTTTTTAACACAGTAAACTGAAAATTGCTTACTGGAAACGGTGTTGCAGCAACACAGTTTGGTGTTGCAGCAACGTAGATTTGGTGTTGCAGCAACGCTGTTGGACTTTCTGAAAATTCAAAATAAAACTGAAAAACAAAACAATACTCAGCAACACTAAAACTGGTGTAACAGCAACGTGCAAGTGGTGTAACAGCAACAGAAAATTAACTTGTATTCATAAACAGTAAACCAGCTGATACAAATTCGTCTTCCTCTTGATAGAGGGATAACAACAAGAACGCTACAGTTCCAGAAACCAATTTTCACTATCTCAGAAAATTTCAGGTTCAACACTGCTGTGCGTTACAGAAAAGACTTTCTGTCATTCTTCTAACCTTGAAAGAGAACTGTTGTTCATTGCATTTATAGGAAAAAACATATCTGAGTTTAAACAATAAAATAACCAAAAATATCTTCTAACGCTTATCTGCGTATTAAATGCAGCAAGCGATGATGCCTTTCTCAAGAAATCAAGTCGGCGGTTGCAGGGGAATTCAATTCTAAGAATTTCGTGCTCATCAAAGTGCATATCAAGAGTGACTTTGCGGCATCAAACAACCTGGAATATCTACAGAAGATCAGATTTATGTCCATCTGTTTTGTGTTGCAATTGGAATTAAATTCCAACAACAGGTTACTTGATGTTTGTCCTTACTTAGTCTTGGAACTTGCATGTGTATTTGTTTTCTTTTGGTGAACTATAAATGAGATTCCTTTGTTTTCAGAAGTTCGAGTTATCAATTAAAAATGTATCGAACAAATAGCTTAATGCCTTTGTTTCTTTATTTATTACAATGATGTGTCATGCATTTTCTTTTATGTTTATTATGAGAATGTTTCTTTCTTTTCTATCTGTAATAAGGACTCATCGAGTGCTTACAGTCAACAGTATTGTATCATTAATACTTTTATAGATTACGTGTTATTAACATATTGTTGTTCTAATGGGGTTTAATGTAAATAAAGACTCAAGCATGGCTTTCTGATTATAAACATTCATCTTTATAACCCTTATCTTTTCGAAGACCTGGGGAAAAATTGTTATAGAGAACCATCCCTCGATTGCGCACTCACGACGACCAAGAAGGGTAAATCAAGGTTACAACTCCAACCCTATCATGATTAAATAACCATACATACCTCAACTATCAGATGTCAATTACATTTTTCTTAACTTCATCTTCTCAAATAATGATTTACTTAGTATGCAAGAAGTTTTGTTAACAATATTTTTATCTCAAGGTTCCCCAACCCCTCCTGTCATCTATATTGGATTCTGGGTTTTTATTCTTATGTAGAACGCATAGTATTTTTTTTTGAAGAGCTGAGGAAAAAATTAAGGTTACCATTTCATTTCTTGTTTTTGATGCACATTTTTTAAAAGAAAAGACATATCAGGCCTGATTCTCTGGATGACAATCACACAAAACTATCTTGGCATGAATAAAATATCAAATTGACCCTCTTGGTCATATTAACACTAAAATTATTTTGTCCACTTCTAATACTAAATAGGGTTAATCATTTACATATAAAGAACAAACTATTCAGATTCTCTTCATTAACATAGTTCTACATTCTTTTTATAATTCTGTTAAATAACTCGAGACTCATTCAAGCACTTATCTATTTGCCAAGATTCTATAATTTACCGGTAATACCTTTCCACTCGACCAATGAGGATTAGTCTATTATGTCTTGTTCCTCCCCCCATGCTTTTCATCCCAAAACAGTTCTTTAAGTAGGAGTTATTGATTCACTATGATCAAGACTCTTTTCTTGTCCACCCTAGAATATTTTTCATTCACAGACCAAGTCTAAGATCTAGAGTTTCAATCCCCCTTTTAGGCAAGGTCCTACATTTTTACTTTCCTTTCTTTCTCTCCTGCTCTTGTCCCCTCCTACATTCTCTACATTCTCTCAACTCTTCAAGGATAAAAGGGAATAGTTACTCTTAGCTGTATGGTAAAAAGACAATTACTGAGATCTTTTCCCATAAATTCTAAAAATCTGCATAAGAAGGAAAAGTTATTTTATCATTTAAATTTCTTCCAACTCAATATTATTCCATATATGAATTACCAAGTTCACCTAATAACCAAAGTGATTGCGGAATATTTACAATCACTTCGAGGTGTCACATCTCACCCCCTTGATTGGAACACTGTCCCTGGTGTTCATCTCTTCTGTCACCTTTGGAAACAAATCGAGATATGCCTCCTACAAAATTCCTTGATTTCCCATGTGGTTTCCTCCATGCTAAAGTATTTCCACTATACTTTAATGTGGATGATAGCTCCCTTCTGTAGCATTATTTCTCTCTCGTCAAGTATATACAGAGCTTCTACTAGAAACTCTTCGTCTGATTGACCTATTACAATTACAACTAAATCATTAATCTGTTCCACTGTTATACCAAAATTTATTTCTAGAAACTTTCTAATTTTTTTTTATTACCTATATTTCTTGTCAATTTATGATGGTTCTAAAACCATAAACATATTGTTTTAGAAATGAAACATGAAACACATTGTGAACATGAATGTGACAGGGTAGTGCTAGTTGATATGCCACTCGTCCTATCCTTTCCAAAATCTGAAAGGGCTCACAGTATGGGGTGCTAATTTTGCACAACTTCCCCATCTAAGGGGACTTCTCTTAGGCTTAACCCACACATAAAATTCTCGCTCACCTGGAATTTCTAGCAAGTTCTTTTTTATCAACATAGGCCTTTTATATGTCTTGAGAAGCCTTTTGATTCTGCCAAATTCTTCTCATGATAGTTTCAATTTCTTCTAACATATTGGGTCCTAGGATTAGTTTATTCTCAGGACTAGTCCAGTTACAGGGTACTCTAAACATTTTCGCATAAAACGCCCTTTAAGGACTCATTTTTAATGACTCATGATAATTGTTGTTATAAACAAACTCCACCAAATTAAGGTATTCTTCCCACTTATTAGGATGTTACATCACATCCATACGCAACATCTCCTCAACCACTTCTTTTAGTCGCTCAGTTTTCCCATCGGTATGTGGATAGTAAGTAGTATTGTAGTGGACTTGAGTACCCTATCCAGTGAAGTGTGATTTCCAAAATGTTAAAGTAAAATTTACATCTCGATCTGAGATAATAACTCTAGGCATGCCATGTAGCCTAAATAGCTCTCTGATAAATATATCTGCTACCTGGGTTGTTTGATAGGTAGATTTAACTAGAATAAAATGGGATACTTTGCTAAGTTTATCTAATACTACCATAATAGAGTCATTTTGTTTCTTAGATTTGGGTAATCCAATTATGAAATCTAATGTTGTTTCTCACTTCCATTTAGGAATGGGTAAGGGATGAAACAACCCAACACGGTGTTGATGTTCTTTGTTGAGTAACTAACATTTTAAGCATTTAGTTAAGTATTTTGTGATATCATTCCTCATACCAGGCCAATAATAATCCTTTTTAATTGTATAAAATAACTTTTGATAACTCAGATGAGCGACATGGTGGCTTCTATGGAATTCATCTAATATGAGTTGTTTTATTGAGAGCTGATGTTCATCCAAAAAGGAACATACCTTCTTCTTTGGAAAATCAACAAATCTTCATCGTTGATACCATATTCAGTTTGTTTTCCAGCATTCTAAGCAATTTTAGCTTGTCACCAAATATATTCATATTCTGGTTCTTTCAGTGCAACTTCTTTAGTCTGTTGAGAAAAATTAAACTCTACTTGACTGTATGAAATCTCATATACATGATGAAGTCTTCTGCTTAACACATCGGCCACCCGATTCTCCTTCCCTTTAAGATGTTTCATCTAAAAGTAAAACTCACTAGAAAATGTATCCCATTTGGCTTAACGTGCATTCAAGTTGGGTTGTCTAAAGATACTGGTTAAACTGTTATGGTATGTCATCAACAAAAAGCTCTTCCCTAACAAGTAGTGTTACCAAACCTTCAAAGCGTGGACGACAAACGTTAGCTCCAAGTCATAGGTAGGCATGTATGCTCATGCTCCTTTAACTTATGAGATTCATAGTCAATCACCTTACCTTCTTGCATCAAAGCTTCCCTATATATTTTTGGCAACCATCGATACACAACTTTTAACATAGGGGTAGTAGTAAGTAATTGTTTCAAATTCTCAAAACCCTGTTGACATTCTTTGGACCATCTTAAGTTCTTACCTTTCTTTTTCAAAGAGCTGATGAGGTAAGAAAATTTAAAGAACCCTTTTATAAATCTATAATAATATCTATTGAATCTCGTAAAGGAGCATATATCTGCTACATTTGTTAATATGCCACTCGATGATGGTTTTAGTTTTTTATGGGTCCACTGCTATAACTTCAGAAGAGATAATGTGTTCTAAATAATGTATTTGATCTTTATAAAAGTCACATTTGTTAAATTTACCATAAAACTTGTTTTCCCTCAAATTTTTCAATACGAACCTAAGGTGTTCCTTATGCTCCTCCATACTCGTATAATTTATGAAGATTTCATCAATAGAAATAAGAAAAAACTTGTCCAAGAATGGGTGTAAAATCTCATTCATCATACTCATAAACATTTCTAGATCATTTGTGAGTCCAAGTGGAAGAACAACAACCTCATAATGTCCATAGCGTGTCCTGAATGTTGTTTTATGTATCTCTTCATCCTTAATTCATATATAATGAAAGCCAATCTTTGAAAATATGACAGCAACCTTTACTTGATCAAAAATATCATCTATTTTTGGAAACGAGTACATATTTTTAATCATTAACTTATTTAATTTCCTATATTCTATACACAAACAAAGAGTGTCAACATTTTTTCTTACAATTAGAATCGGTTCTCCCAAAGGAGACACACTGGTGCGACTATAACCTTTGTCTAATAGCTCTTGGAACTGCATTTTAATTTTTTCAACTCAAGAAAACTCATCATATAAGGGTGTTTAGAGACTTGGGTGGCTCCAGGAACCAATTGAAGAGTAAAATTGATGTTCCTTTTTGGTGGAAGTCCTGGAATTTCTTTTGGGAATACATCCTTAAATTGTTGGATGATTGGTATATCTTCTAGGACAAACGTTTTGTCCTTATAATTAGCATAACCCGCCTGTACAACATAGACTTGACAACACTTACGAATCCACTTTCCTAACTTATGGGATCAAATAGGGTGTCGCTTGACTTCCCTTCAAACACCTTGGATTTCTTTTCTGATACCCTCATTAGTAAGAAATTTAATTGTTTTATCTTTACAATTTACTAAGGTTCAATGTTGTTCCAGCCAATCCATGCCTATCAATACATCATAGGAGCCTAGAGGTAGCAAATTCATATTTTCCTTAAATTAATGTCCAACCATATCAAGTATGCAATTTTTTACCTTTGTAGTTACTTTTATTTTAGCTCATGTGGCTAGATGTTCTAGCAAAGGATTACTGAATTTCATACTTTGCATATGACATAAATCAGATATTTTTGGGCTTATATAAGTTAGGGTTGCACCAGGGTCTATCAAAATGGAAATAGGTTGGCTAAATATTTAACCTTTAAGCTCCACCATTGTGGGATGATAATCCTCTTGATAATCCTCCAAGGTTGCATTAATCCTTGGTATGTTCCTTGCTACTTCACCAATGGTAGCAGCCTCTTAGATGTTAGTAACTGATTCTGGTTGAGTGTGTTGAGGACATTTTTTATAATAACAGTGTTCCCCATAACGCCAACACTGCAAAGGGGGCCTCAAATTTTAATCGAGCTCTAGTTTACTAAATGCCTCAGTTTATCTTAGTTCATTCTAAGATCTAAATTTTTGTTGATTTTTAATTGGAGGCCCACTTGACCCTGTTTGACCTACACTTTTCATTCCTTTGGTCCTTGCATTCATGTTGTTCAAGAGATTCTTCTGCCCCTTTTTAGTTGACCAAGTCTTGGTATTGTCTTCTTTCTGCTTCATTTGATGGTAAAAGATTTGAGCCTTTTGAATGGCTTCATCCATTGTCTTTGGGTTATTGAACTCTAATTTCTCTTTCATGAAGGTAGGTAGAATGTTGGTAAATTTTTGCACTTTAGCTTTTTCCTCGTAGATGTAAGGAACATATCTTAACAAAGAGGTAAATTTAGTTATAAATTCATTGATGGATTGTTCTCCCAACTTCAGATCATGGAATTATTTTTCATTTTCATCATAAAACCACTCAGACAAATACATATATTTAAAATGTTTCTAAAATTTCTCCCAAGTAACTTCTTGTTCATCAATACCTTGAACCATTTTAATCATCTCCCACCATAGGGTGGTATTTCCTTGCAACAAGTAGACTGCCAACCTTACCTTTATATTATCATCATATTCATATATTTAAAAATATTTGTTTATATTTACCAACCATGCTTTCATCATCACCTCCACTTCTCCACCATAATGGAGAGTTTTGATTGAAATCCCCTTGTAACTCTATTTTTTGTTTGTTATGTCTTTTTATGCCATAAACATTATCACAATCCTCTTCATTACATGATCAACCTCCCTCAAACTCTGGGTGATCTTCTTGTTGTCTATGGAACTCTTCTCTATTGCCTTCATCCTGACTGGGACTTGGGTTCCGCTTGTTTTTATTGTCTGAGAGACTTTTCATGATCTTCTCCTATTCCGATCACCACCTTTCATTTTTTTCCCTCAAATTCATCATATCTACTCAAATATTTTGTGCAAACTCTAACAGCATGGAATTTATATTCAAACCTTTTCTGTTCAGTTGAACCCATGTTTTTAGGTTTCCTTCTGGTACAGGTGTTTCTTCTAATCTTCTGGATGATCCTCCTAGTGGATTAATCCCTGCTCCCCATCTCATAATGGATCAAATTCTTTTGTCTATGTACCATAAATTAGTTTTTTTATATTCAAATCAATCCCTTCCGGTATCAGTGTAGCAACTTGAGTGCTTTGATACCTCTTGTCACATACATACACACCATAAGCCATAAAAAGAACTTTATTTAACTCCATAAGTCATACAGTCAACTTTTCATACATTTAACACATAATACAATATAGACCATATTGTAAGTCTCACAGGTAAAGGTTACCATTTTAATTAAAGTTCATAAAAAATATGATGGATAGAGATTGAATGAAGGTCCTCCATTTTAATTTTATCAATGATGAGTTATAAGGTAATTATTGACCTATAGATGGTGACTCTAATTATTCCAATGGTGGGGGCTAACTATCCCTAGGTTCTCAAATCTTCCAATGTTCCACTTGGAAATGTTGCCACTATTGTTCTTAGTACTCTCTCATCTGATGGATTCCGGAAAACTGAGTTAGTTATCGATAACAAACAAATTTTCCCTCCACTCCAGTTAGTTATTCTCAAGGTTCGCTATGGAAGGGTTTTACTGTAGAATGGTTCCAGCCGACTAAGATTTCTACTAGATTCTTGGCCCTTTCTTGCTATCAAAACGGCGACACCAGATACCCACATCAACGCATTGACTGGTCTTAAGCGGGAAGGAAAATGTCTCTAAAACTTCGATATCAAGGTAAACCATACGTTTATACACAATGCCCTTTTTTTCTTATTTTTTTCCACAAGAAATAACATCACTTCATGAGTCTCATCTCGACTAATATCTTGTCATGTTGTTTTTACAAGGGATTCAATCAATATCCACATTCTACAATACTAATTTTAGAAGTGGGTAAGTTGCTAGAAATCATTCTTCATTTTTCATTGGTGGATATGGTTCACGGTTTACCCTAATTTTATTTTTCCTATAAGTTATTTAATTATCTACATCTGTTGTTTGGAGGGCTGACTCATTGGTCAGGCCTATGTGTGGTCGTGACCCTGCTTATTCTTCCAGCAATCTCATATGAAATGCTCAGTACCCAACAACATCTACTATCTTAATGGGGTTTTCTAAAGATTTTCAAGAAGTTTTACTTGTCTTATGAATGGTTAGAGGGCTTTTATCATGGCCATGGAGTTACAACTATGAATGGAGGGTTAAAATTATACCTTATTCAAGTTCTTTAATTAATTTGAGTTAAGCTCCATATTGAGAGTGATTCTATAATCAAGTTTTTTGTTGCTAATTTATAAGAACTACCCAATTAGTAATTATTATTTTTCTTGATTCATAAATAATAGCCCTTGGCTATTGAGTGCTCATTTTTCTCTTTTGGGGAGGAAACCCTTACAGGTTACTTGATGTTTTTCCTTACTCAGTCTTGGAACTTGCACACGTAATGTTTTTTTTTTCCAACTATCAATGAGATGCCTTCATTTTTCAAAAGTTCGAGTTATTAAATTAAACATGTACGGAACAAATAGCTTAATGCCTTTGTTTCCTATATTTATTACAATGATGCTTCATGATTTTCTATCCTAGTTATTATGAGAATGTTTCTCACTTCTGTATCTGAAATAAGGACTCATTGAGTCCTTAGTTGCCTAGGTAATTGTTTATAGTTAATAGTATGGTATTGTTAATACTTTTATATATTACTCTTTATTAACTTATTTTTGTTCTTGTGGGGTTTAAATTAAATACATTTGTTCTTGTGGGGTTTAAAGTAAATACAAGCTTTTAAAATTAAGCATGGTTTTCTGATTATAAACATTTGTCTTTATAACCCTTACCTTCCCAAAGACCAAGAGAAACATTATTACCCAGAACCATCCCTCGGTTGCCCACTCATGGTAGCCAAGAACGGTAAACCTGGGTTAGAACTACAACCCTCTCATGATTAAATAACCTTACTTACCCCGACTATCAAAGAATAGTTAAGTTCTTCTCAACTTCATCTTCTGAAATAATAATTTACTTGGTACACAAGAAATTTTGTTAACAATATTTTTATCTCAAGGGTCCCCAACCCTTCCCGTCATTTATACTGGATTCTGGGTTTCCATTCTTATGTTGAACACAAAATGCTTTTTTTCGAAGAGCTGAGAATAGCAGCAAGCTATAGTTAATATTTTTCGAATCAGATACCGGAGAACCCACAGTATGAACATTTTTATGCCAACGTTTCAAATCCCAAGTGGGATCCATCATCAGGACTTATGAATGATGATAGAAGATGAGCTGCTATAGAGAAATAAATACTAATGAGGAGAAAATTTTTTTGAATGAAGCAAACTGTCGGCTGGGAAATTTTATTTATTAATTTTATTAATTTTTATTAATTTAATGATTTATTTATTTATTAATCTTATATAATTTAATTATAGAAAAAATTAATAAATTCATTTTATATTAATTAAAATAAAATTAAATTATTATTTTAATTAAATAAAATGTTAATGATTCAATTTTTAATTTTTTATTTTAATTTTATTATTTTATTAATTTAATTAAAATGAATAAATTTACTAATAATTTTTTTTTTAATAATTAATTTACTAATTTATTATTATTTATATTAATTAAATTAATTAAATTTATATAATATTAAATATAAATATTAACTTTATAAATTCATTTATTTTTAATACTAATAAAATTAAATTAATAAAGTAATTAATATAAAACTTAATAAAATTAAAAATTAAAGGTAAAATAATTTAATTTAATAATATTAAATTAACTAATATTAAGTTTATATTTAAAACATGTTATGTTATAATTATGCTAAAAAAATTAAAACCCTATAACTATTATTAATTTTAATTTTGTAATTATAATAATAAAAATATGAAATTAATATAAATTTAATATATAGAAACTCATTAATTAATTAATTAGATTAATTATTTAATAATATGTAGGAAATAATAATTAATAAATAGAATCATATATTAATGAATTTTTAGGGTTAATTATTATATATTTGTTAATATTAAAAAGGGGCTATTAGAATATTTTACCTGCTTAACTACTATACCTCAGATGAGTTCGCGATCTTGATTCCTTGATCAAGGGAACCCAGCTCCCGCTAATCTCCATACGATTGTCTCTGTTCAGATTATGAGGATGCTTGATAATTTCAAGCGCTTCTCTGATCTTTCGTCTCTGCTGGTGCTCCTCTCTTGCGATAATTGATCCGCTTTCTAGGCAGATATGGTGCTTAGTCTTTATGGAGTGCTCTGCCAATGCTGAAGTACGAGATCTTTCATTCTAATATCAGTGCCATGTTCCTTAAGTCTAGTCCAGAGGGAGCGACCTGTTTCACCAATGTAGCTTTTTCCACATGAACACTCTATTTTGTAGACTCCTTTTAGCTGATGCTTGTCAATATCATCTTTCACAGACTTCAAACCTTGCCTAATAGTTCCAGGGGCTGAGAAATGTGTGATGACGTTTTTCTTCTTTAGGATTTTAGCGATTTTGTCCGTGACTCCATGGATATAAGGAAGAAAAACTTTACCACCCTGAGGTTGTTCTTGAGCCTTAGGTTCATGAGATGACAACTTCCTTTCGGCTTTCTCTATGGCTCTTTTAATCTCTTTATCTTTGTAGCCTATGCTCTTAAAGGTTGAAACTAGATGCTCCTTTTCTTCATTCAGATGCTCTGAGTCAGAGATTCGAAGGGCTCTGATGGCAAGGGTGTTTAGAACCCCAAACTTCTGGGCTAGGTGATGGTGGGATTCAGCATGGAGGTAGCTTTCTGTGTGGGTTGCCTTCTTGAAAACTTTATGCCCTAAAGAGCCATCCTCTTTTCTGATGATTAGAACGTCTAAAGATGGTATGCTCATTTTTTCCTCAAGTTCCATAGTAAATTTTATTTCTGGAGAGATAGAATTTAGGTGAATGAAAAACTTGTCAAGCTCTTGTTTACCATGAGTCCATTTTATATTTGTGTCGTCGACAAATTGCTTCCACCAGGCTGGTTTTAGAGGATAAGATTCAAGGGCCTTCTTTTCAAAGTATTCCATGTATAGGTTGGCCACGATCGGTGAAAGGGGTGATCCCATTGCCACACCTGATGTCTGCTCATAAAATATTCCTTGGAAGGTGAACACAGTTGACCTCAAACAGATTTCGGCCAATTTTGCAGTCCCAGGATCAGTAACATCTTTTATAACTTGAATGGCTTCATCAAGAGGAATCTTGGTAAATAATGATACTACGTCAAAGCTCACAAGAATGTCATCACGTTCTATCTTCTCATTTTTAATAAGGTTCACAAAATTGTGGGAGTCTTTGATGAAGGAATCAGTATTTCCGACAAGTGGCTTAAGAATCTTAGCAACATACTTAGCGAGCTCATAGGTTGGGGAACCAATAGTATTAACAATTGGTCTAAGAGGCACTCCTTCTTTATGGATCTTGGGTAATCCATAAATTCTTGGGATTGTTTCACAAGAAGGGGTTAGTTTCTTCTTCAATTTATCATCAAGGTTGGAATCTGAGATGATCTTTTTTACCTCTTTCATAATTTTGGGGATGGGATTACTGCTCAGCTTTTTATAACTGCCACAATTTAGGTGTTCATTCATTCTGCAAACATAGTCTTCTTTATCCAATATAACTGCTGCTCCTCCTTTATCTGCCTTAAGAACCACAATCTTGTCATTGTTCCGCAAGGATTTGAAGGCTCTTTTCTCTTCTTTACTTAAGTTACTTTTGGGAGTTTTGGCTTTCCTCATAATGAGAGAGAATTCCTATCTTAATGATTCTTTGTCTTCTAACGGAAGGCTATTGATACCCTCCTCTATGCTACAAATCATTTTCTCAATAGGGAGGTTTTTAGGAGTAACTGCAAACCCCATGCCTCTGCTGAGGACATTAATGATTTCAAGTTCTACCTCTTGGGAAGAAAGATTGACAACTTTTCTTCTTAATCTTGTCTCACAAGGATTAGTTGAAAGCTCCTGCGCATTGAAATTGCTAACTTCACTATCATTTGGGCTGAGGGAATTTTCCTTGTTGTTTTTCTTAAGACCGATATTCTCATTTATAAGGTTACATTTCCCGCTTTTTACATAATTCCATGTATGATCTGTGTTACCACTGGTTTTTTTATGCGTTCTGGTTGTTAAAACCCTTGGATATATCTGCGTTGTCCCTTCTATTATTACCTTCTCCGCTATCTTTAACCTTGATAATGTTATTCTTAATGTTATTCTTTTGGGAAATCAAACTGAAACTATCACCCTCTGCGCTGAGCGACACTGTGCTCTACATGTTAATGATATGGTTTTGAACGCTGCCCAGCTCGGTATTAAGGTTGCTTATCTTTTTGGAATTAGAACTGACTTCTGCGCTGAGCGAAACAGTGCCTGTCATTTGCGTATTCCAGTTTTGAGCGCTGTCCAGCAACAAGCATTCGATCTTGGTATTATTAACGCTGTCAGTATCATTAACTACATAATTCCATGTTTGATCTGAGTCACCAGCTCTATCTATGTGTTGGTTATTAAAATCCTTGGCTATGTCTGCGTTATCCCATGTATTGTAACCTTCTGCGTTAATGGTTATATCTGCGCTGTTTCTAACACTGATACTGTTATTCTTTCCTGAGCTCGATCTGATATTAGAACTAATGCTATTACCTTCGCCGCGGGATGAACCGATGCTTGATATCTGGATGTTAATGATATATGCGTAATCCCATGATTTGTCACCTTCTGCGTTAATGGTTCTATCTGCGATGTTTTTAACATTGATAATGATATTTCCTGAATTCGAACTAAAACTAAAACCTTCTGCGCTGGATGAACAATTGCTTGAGTTTTGCGTGTTAATGATAGGGTTTTGAACCCTGTACAACCCGGTATTATCTGTGTTATCCCATGAATTGTCACCTTCTGCGTTAATGGTTTTATCTGCGATGTTTTTAACATTGATAATGAAATTCTTTCCTGAATTCGAACTGATATTCGAACTAAAACTAATACCTTCTGCGCTGGATGAAAAATTGCTTGAGTTTTGGGTGTTAATGATAGGGTTTTGAACGCTGTGCAACCCAGAATTAAAGGAATTAGAATTGATATTATTATCTTCTATGTTGAGCGAGATGATGCCTGTGCCTTATCTACTACGGTTTTGAATGCTGTCCAGCTGAGATATGCTTAACAGATTGGACAGTTTCTTGCGCTGCCTTGCCAGAGCAATCTGTCCCTCGTTATCAACTTTTAGAGCAATCCTGGAATCAATAATCGACCAGAGATTTTTGTTGATGGTGTTAGCTAGTTTAAGGTGTGTTGAGAGAGCCAAGCGCCCAAGACTATCAAGAGAAGCCCTAACCCTTTTAATTTCTGACCGAATTAGAGAGAAGCTTAGTTTTAAAAATGCCTTGCTATTATATCTGTTATGCAATTTATGCTTGACCTGTGCAAATGGAGGAATAAGATTATTGTCCCTACAGTTTTTAAGAAAATGAAGATCAGCAGCTCTTCTTGCTATCCTCACTCTAAATCTTTCGAGTAAAAGGATTTTACTCCAAACATCCCCTCCGTGTAGGGACAAGATTATGGATTTGAGAGATCTGTGGTTTGTATTTTTCGAATAAGATACCGGAGAACCCACAGTATGAACATTTTTAAGCCAATGTTTCAAATCCCAAGTGGGATCCATCATCAGGACTTATGAATGATGATAGAAGATGAGCTGCTATAGAGAAATAAATACTAATGACGAGAATTTTTTTTTTGAATCATGATAGAAGATGAGCTGCTATAGAGAAATAAATACTAATGACGAGAAATTTTTTTTTTGAATGAAGCAAACTGTCGGCTGGGAAATTTTTTAAATTAATTTATAATTTAATTGATTAATTTTATTGATTTATTTTATTTTATTAATCTTATTATTTAATTATTAATTGATGAATAATTATTCAATTTTAATTTAATTAAATAATAAAATTATTAATTTTTATTATTTTAATTAAAATAAAATTGTTAATGATTCAATTTTATTAGTTTTATTATTTTCAATTTATTGATTTTATAATTTAATTAAAATGAATAAATTTACTAAATTAAATTTATTTTATTTTTATTAGTATAATTTTACTAATTTAATTTTATTAAATTTATTAATATAATTTACTAATTTTAAATATAAATTTTATTAATATTAATATAAATTATTTACTTTATTAATTAATACTTAATAAAGTTATTAAATTAATAAAAGTTATCCTTAATATTAATACTTAATTTATACCTAATAAAATTTAAATTAATAAAGTTAAATATTTAATTTAATTTAATAACTTTATTAACTTAACTTAATATTAATTTTAATTAATTTAATACATTGTTAATTTTATTAATTTTACTAAAATAATAATAAAACCTATAACTAATTAGTTTTAATTTATAATTATGGGTTAATTATAATAATAATAATATGAAAATTAATATATTAATTAATATATAGAAACCTCATTATATTAATTATGATTAATTAATATTAATTAATATGATAGTAAATATATTAATTAATATATAGAATTTCATATATTAATGAATTTTTAGGGTTAATTATTATATATTTGTTAATATTAAAAAGGGGCTATTAGAATATTTTACCTCCTTAACTACTATACCTGGGATGAGTTCGGGATCTTGATTCCTTGATCAAGGGAAGCCAGCTCTCGCTAATCTCCATACCATTGTCTCTGTTCAGATTATGAGGATGCTTGATAATTTCAAGCGCTTCTCTGATCTTTCGTCTCTGCTGGTGCTCCTCTCTTGCTATAATTTTTTTCTTGAAAGAGAAAAAAATTAAGGTTACCATTTTATTTTTTGTTTTCTCATGCACATTTTTTAAAAGAAAAGACATATCAGGCTTGACCCTCTGGATGACATTAGCATTGAACTATCTTGGCATGCATAAAATATCAAACTTTACCCTCCTGGTCATATTCACAAAGAACTTATTTTGTTCACTTATGATACTAAACATGTTTAATCATTTACATATAAAGAATAAACTATTCATATTATCTTCCTTAACATAGTTCTACTTTCTTTTATAATTATGTTAAATACCTGAACACTCATTCAAGCATCTATATGTTAGCCGAGATTCTAGAACTTACACGCAAGACCCTACCACCTAGTTAATGAGGATTAGGCTATCATGTCTCGTTCCTCCCCCTATGCTTCTCAATCCATAAGAGTTATTTAAGGAGTAGTTATTGATTCACTAGCATCGATATCTTTTCCAATCCAACCTAGAATATTTCTCATTCACAGACCACGTCTGAGATCTGGAGTTTCCACTGACTCTAGTTCAGCTCAGGAACCCTCCTTCAGACAGCATTGTGCTTTTTTACTTTCCTTTCTTTCTCTCCTCCTACTTTCCCCTCCTGAACTCTTTGAACTCTTAAGGGATAAAAGGGGAATAAATTCTCTTAATTGTCTAGTCAAAAGATAATTACTCAGCTCTTTTCCCATAAATTCTAAAACTCAACAGAAGAAGGAACAATTATTTTATGAGTTAGATTTATTCCAGTTCCATACAATTTGATAGATGGATTACCAATTTCACCTAATAATCAAATTCATTACCAAATATTAAAAATCACCTAGGGGTGTCATGCTATTTTAGATTCATCTTAATACATAATCTATCAAAGGTCGAGAGTAATCAAATCTTTGGAAATACAAACCACTTTTTTCAATGGAGAATTAGACATAGAAATTCATGCATCCAACCTATCTTAATCTATGTATCATTTCAATTTCTTGTTTCTCTTAGAGATTTAAATTCTGAATGCATGGAAAAATTGATAATTCCATTTAAGAAAAATGAGTATAGAATTTAAGAATTCAAATATTCACAGAGAGACCATACTCATGGTTCCAAACACTCAAAGTGATGCCACTAATACATCCAAGGACGACTTCAACCTTTTGAACAGAGCTCCTACTAAAATCAACCTCCATCCTATCTATTTAATGGGTAAACGCCATGTTAGAGAGTACATTATAGAACAATCATTACAAGAAAAGGAAATATGAATGTATGCTGTTTCATGGTTATGGATAGGAATCAAGTATGTATTCATGGGATGAATTTTCATGTCAACGTATATATTTGTATACTGGGTATATATCTCCTCCATGTAATATCCCCAAAATAACTTTCAATATTATAATATTGCATGCATCGTTCATTGATGCATGTATATTTAGGTGGTCACACCTCTTATCTCAGTGTTCAATAGAGTGTTGGATCCTTATTAAATAATCCCTATCTGAAAATCTAGATTTTAGGCGATATTTAGATCGTGATAAAAAATATTTTGCACTAACCCTATAACTATTGTCCAACATTAAACCCTCGTAAATAATTTTAATTTTCTACACATTTAACATCAAGAAGCAATGACGATTTGGTGCCGAGCGATTTGGTGCCGAGGAGGACAAAGTAACCCTAAAGAATAGCCATAATATTATTAATTATTATGTTAAGATAACTCTGGTAATCTTATTTCCTTAATTGGTTAACATCATGGTATCATGTTGTATAGTTACAGTTAGAATCAAGATTCGGTTGGATGTAAAACTAACTCGTGATAACCGTGTATTGATTATTGCAATGGATTGGTGAAAACAAATAAGAGGTGTGATATTAAAAATTGAAAACTAAACCTTAATGAGAATAAGAACTCAGGCATTTCGTTATGAAATTGTTGAATCCTCCATTCCCATCTTATATTTTCACCTGCATACATTTTAGGGAGCAAACGTTTCTGCACAGGGGTTTCTTCTGGACTGAATTTTGAAGTATTTGAATCTTCCAAGTGAAATATTTTAGATTTGGACGGGATAGGATAAGCCAAAATGATAAGTTAATTGAGGGTAACTCCTGCTTCTAGGTACAACATTGTCTCATATGTAAATATTAGTTATTGTTTTTGGAAAAGAATTCATAAATTTATGGTATATCCCTTGCGAAGATTTCATCAATTTTTTATCTGTACTAATTGGTTAATTTTCTTTTATGCACATATATTAGTTAATCTTTCTTGAAAAGAATTCATGAGATTCTCATGAAAAGACCACTTAATATTTTTTGGGGAAAAAAAGCTTTCATGAGTTATTGGGCATATGGATGTGGGAAAATTAGTTTATCTTGTTGAAGTGTTTTGTTGAATGGTTTCTTTTAAATTCTCATGCGTGGGATTCTCTTCTGGAATGTGCAGATGTGTAAAATTTATCATCTTATGTGTTTTTTTTTTTGGAAATATAACGGATAGGTCTCTCTCGAAAAATAATGCATATAATTATTTTTTTTTGGAAATATAACCCATAGGTCTCTCTTGAAAAATAATGCATATAAAATACAAAGAAATCATCTTAGATTGCATGTAAAGAACCCCTTTTGAACTAGTTTTCTTTGTTTTCTTTGTGTGAGGTCTCTCTTGAAAAATAATGCATATAAAATACAAAGAAATCATCTTAGATTGCATGTAAAGAACCCTTTTTGAACCAATTTTCTTTGTTTTCTTTGTGTGAGATGCAAAATCTAATAATCATTGAGTTAATTCATATTATAGGAATATATGGGTTTTTTCCACCATCTTCAAAACTGAAAAGAGGATTTACCTACATAAAGTAAAATTGCAATGCATTTGATTGTTTGAAGAAGAAACATGTGTTGCATGCATGAAAAAAATAGTAATGATGCTTTTGACTTTTAAGGAAAAACGAAATATTCATAATAATAATGACGCTTTTGACTTTTAAGGAAAAAAAAATATTCATATGCCTGCATGAGATTAGTAACCATTTACTTTAAAACAAAATTTGTTGAGGTCCATAAAACTATAGCCATGATATTAATTTTCATGAAGGGGATATGGGTTATTATGTTAATATGATTTGGGTAAAAACTTATGTCGCAGGAAAGAATGTGCTAATTCTTTTGTTGAAAAGATTATCCATTAGCATGAAAGATGTAGTCAACTTCTTTTGAGAAAGGGAGATGTGTGTTTATGCAAGAAGAATAACTATCATATTAATGAACAAGTGATTGCATGCAAGAGATAATTACTAATGTGTTGACTCTAACTTACAAATTGGAATAGGGCATGTATTTCTATGATTGTAAGTAGTTCTCCTTTGAAATAAAATTGTTGAAATGTTGTCGGAATAAAGATGCAGTTACATGCACAAGAATAGAATATATCATGTTAGATATCCCTTAGAAGGGGACATGAATTTGTATGCATAATAATAATAATAATATTTATTGTATTTTAAAAAACAATTACCTAGTTACATGCACAAAGAGAAGCTAAAGGGCTAACTTTATTTCGATAAGTTTTATCTGATTACATGCACAAGAATCGGAGTTAAGATGCTAGTGTCCTTTAAGTGAAAAATGATAGTTACAATGACTATCATTTCAAAAAGAAAATGTGTTTGTGCGAGAAGAAACATAGTAATGTGGTATTTATTTTGACATGCTTGATAATTATTTTCTTATAATTCATGCATGGGCAAGAGCATGTTGCGATACTTTATTTACATTTAATGTATGCACATTAATATATGTTGAGGACTCACTATTCAAATTGATTATTGGTTGATTAATACCTTATCTAATCATGAAATCAAAGTTTGTTGAATACAACAATGGCAATAAAGGATGGTGACTTGTTCAAATGATAAATTATGTTTAACATAGTGGCAGGTAAAGAATCAATGGTCCATGTAGATTGGAAAGCGTGAGTTGCACGATGGTCCACTGATAGAACAATCATGCCACAAATATATAAATATTGAAGATTTGTAGGTAAATGATATCATGATTATTGTAATAGCTTTTAGCTAGATATGTTGTATTTAAATGATATTTCCTTGTAATATTTTATTAAAATGGTTAAGTGATGGACTCCCTTATAAGCCATTGAGTTAGTGGTGAACACCCTAAGGGGTGAACTCCCTTATACTTTGTTGGTTTTCACCCTACAAGGTTTCCAGTGTATATCAGGGTTCATTGATGTGATTGCTTATTGTGTGAGTTTGATGATGTTGATTGTTTTCATGATGTGATCTTTATAATATCAACTATATGATTAAGTAATCAAGTTAAAGAGATCATAAAAATTATAAAAGGTTACATCATAAAGTTTATGTTAATATGTTACAACTGTGGTTGTTAATAGCTATGTAAATTACTCTATGTAATGATGAAAACTCGATCTATTGGTTAATGAGGAATTTGGAATAGTAATTTAAATAGTCACCTGTAGGTAAATTGTGTAAGGATTATATAACTCCATGCATTTTCATGTGAGGTTACCGCAAAATGTTATAAGTATGTGGTGGTATCGGAGCTGAAGTTTGCAGCACTGACACCTTTTGGGAAATGTTAAGTGGAAAAGAAATAAAGGTATAATAATAGTGGGCATGAGCTTGTAAGGTATGATTCTAACAATATAAATATCGAAATATGTAGGAGACTACTTTTGACATGAGATGCATGATGCATTTTTATAACTAGATTGAAGAGTGGTAAGTAATAAATTCTGATGCAAAAGTATGGTCATGGTATTTGAATCTTGATGAGGATAAAATACAAAAAAAAACTATGTTGCACCTATGAACAATGTGAAGCACTAACTAGAAAGTGAAAGTAGACTATGAACCTTTGCAAATACCAAAATATTGATGATACATTTAATGAACATGACTAAAGTTACAATGCACTATTTTCAAATAATAAATGCATGAATGCAAAAGATGGGAAATTTCCTAGAAGAGGACGATAGAATGTTTTAAAAAGACATTGAAAGAACCCCTTTAGATGTATAAATAAACAATGAGTCAAGTATTGAGACTTTACTATAATAGCTAATTGTTGGTTGGTTGAGTTTTGTCATGGTTTCATTAAGATGGTTGGTAGAACTGATTAGTTAGTGTTACATGACTAACTAATAAAACTTATATGCATGAATTAGTTTTCATTAAATATTATTTCAAGTTGTAAACAAATTATTATGGTAGTTATTTAATATGTTGGTCTGTTGGTAACAATACACTATGGGAAAGTGGAAATATTTGGATTGTTACCCTAACTATATTGAATTTTAGACATTAATGAATATATGCATATACCTTTATACATGGCAGTGTTGTATGCATGAAACTAAAATTATTGTGAAAGTGAATACTTCATTAAATAATGCATATTTATGGCTAAATGTTCTTGAAGGTAACAATAACTTGGATTGTGATATAGTAATGTCATTAAAGTGATTAACTAGATGGTTCTATCAACTTAATGATAATACTAATCAGGTTTGATGTTGATTACCTTGTTTTTTAAGCCTCACAACTCTACGAATTGATGATTCAAGGGCGATGTTAGCTGGAATGAATTAATAGTTGTAGATTAGATGCATATGCATAAATGAAATGACATGTTTATTGGTTAGAAACTATGAGAATGTTAATGATTAAAGTAGTGTTTCCTTAACTGTTGTTTTGGAAAAAACAACTTTATAGAATATTTGTTTTAAAAATCCTTGGATGTAGCATATTGCAAATGTATTCTTATTTATTATGCTTACATCTCACACATGAAAGCAGTTAATAAAAAATAATGGGATAAATATCTTCCTACATGTTGAATTATTGATGACATTGATGCATGGATAATGCATTATGAATGTATTGAGAAGATGTCTTATGTATAACAATATTTTGTAGAAGGTATGATTTTATTAAAACAATTATGACTAATGTTGTTGATTGGATTAAGCAGGGGTGGCTTAATGGAAACATGAGAACGTGTGAAGGTAAAACATTGTGATGTGAATTACAACCCTAAACAAGAATGTATAATGTTATGATATGCATGATTTTGTTATTTTGAAAATAATAATGTATACCATCTGTATGTCATTTATGTTTCTTGTAAATCTAGATATTGTGGACCCATTATGAGAGGATGAATGCATGATGTACATAAAAGTTTCTTTTGTCTTCATAATGGCTTATATGGATGAATTGGTTCTGATTAAATCTTATTTCAGGTTGTAAACAAATGCTTATGGTAGTTACTTCATACGTACTTACTCTGTTGGAAACAATACACTATGGGAAATTGAAAATGTTTGGATTGTTACCCTAACTATATTGAATTTTAGAGATTAATGAATATTTGTATATACTTTTATGTATGACAACATTGAATTCATGAAACCAAAATTATTGCAAAAGTGAATGCTTGTTTAAATAATACATATTTATGAATAAAAATTCATTAAGGTGACAAGAACATGGATCATGATACAATAATGTAATTAAAGTGATTAAGTAGATGGTTCTATCAACTTAATGATAGTATTAATAATATCAGATGTTGATTACCTTGTTGTTTAAGCCTAACAAATCAATGAATTGACGACTCGAGGGTGATGTTAGCTTGTATGAATTAATAGTTGTCAATTAGATGCATATGAATAGATGAAATGTCATGTTGTATTGTTTAGAAACTACGAGAAATGTTAATGATTAAAGTATTGTTTTATTAATTTTTATTTTGGATAAAAAAATTATAGAAGCTTTGTTTTAACATTCCTTGGATGTACAATCTCACAAATGAATTCTCATCTATTATTCCTTCATCTCATGCATGAAAGTGGTTAATGAAAAGTAATAGGATCAATACCTTTCTACATGTTGAATTATTGAGAACATTGATGTATAAAAAATGTGTTCTAAATGTATTGACCAAATGTCTTATGTATAACGATATTCTATAGAAGGTATGGTCTTATAAAACAATTATGACTAATTTTTCAAATTGAATTAAGTAGGGGTGGCTTAATGGAAACATGAGAACTTATGACAGTAAAACTTTGCAATGTGAATTGCAACCATAAATGAGAAATTATAATGTTATGATATGCATGATTGCGTTATTTGGAAAATCATAATGTATACCATTTTTATGTTAGTAATGTTTCCTATCAATCTAAATATTGTGGACCCATGATAAGAGTATGAATGCATGATGTCCTTAAAATTTTCTTTTGTGTTTGTAATGACTTTAAATTAAAACAAACATAGCTTTAAACCAAAAAATATTTTAAGAAATATAATTTCAAAAACACCTGGGTCTTTAGGGAATAGAACCCCTGTGGTGGCCATTTAGAGGCCCAACAACCATGGACCCACATACATGCATTACACACACTCTTTCATAATCATTTGTACAGTTTGATTACTTGTGTCATAATGAATATACTTGCTTCAGAGGGAGATGTTGTAGCAGTTTTTGAAATTGAGTTTGTTCTTGCATTCATCCCCACATCCACTTGTGTTTCTTAAAGTTGAGAAGTCACTATATGCATTTTGTGGCCCTCAATAACTTTGTCTCTCTATACCATTTCAACTCTATAAATGCAATGGTTTGATTCTTAAAGCTATGGAGGGTTACATGGACTAGAAATTCGACCATAGTTTTGTACATTTCAGTTTTTCTAACAAGAAATGGTTTCAATGCACGACACAATGTTATTCATTTGAATAAACAATACATTGTTGGTACAGAACAAGAAATGTGATCCTATCAATGGAAACATTATTGAACAACAACAACCGGATCTGAGATATTGACGACATGTTGTTAGTCCTCCATTAGAGGATGAATTATCATTATTGTAACTTGTGAATAAGAGGAAAAAAGTGTTACAACTCATAGTTGCAACTTGTGGAGTAACAGTATAAAAATACCAGCAATCATATAATGCACAAATAGCACCATCTAGATAACTCATAAATAACAACATTGTGTTGTGGCGAAAGGAACAATCACTGTTCAAAGAGCTGCTATTTAGATGAATATTATATGGATGATGCAGAGGAGAGACATTTAATTCCAAGCGTTTTCTTTATTATTTTTGTTTAAATATTATTTTCCACATGAATATGAAGCATATTTGTTGAAAGAAGAGAAAATTCCTAAGCTACCCATCGAACTCTTGAAATGGTAGATTCATCTCCCTTATGGAGGTATTCTCTCGCAAGAGAGAGAGAGAGAGAGAGAGAGAGAGAGAGAGAGAGAGATAGAGAGAGAGGGAGAGATGAAGGTATCACAATTGTACTATAGCTTTCTTGTTTTCCCTTTCATTTTGTCAAGCACTCCAAAACCTAACAACATTGGCAATAGCATGAAATGTTGTGTTGCCATGTCCAACACTGGGGTAGAAGTAGAAGATCATTCCTCTTGAGGTAACTTCTGTATTTTTTCTTCATGTCTTCTTTTACATTTGCAAACACTTTTATGTCTAATAGGTTCATGATGCATATTTCCTTCACACTAATCTTGTTTGGTGATATAGATGTTGTAGTAGTGATTGATATAATAGATGCATGAATAGTTTATACAGACTAAAGATTGATAATAAGCAGTAGTATTTGACCAAGTCTATGCATATATAGAGGCAGTTCAAGAACCATGGTGTGCATTACCCATATCCTTATGGGAATCACAACTAATCCATAGAATAACTCCTCTTCCTCTCTATATTGTAGAGTGCTCTCATTCTCTTTGGATAGCATCAATTTGCTTACCTTGTGTTCTTATTAATAGTTAGTTGTTTCGAGCCCTGATGTATTTGATCGACCATTAAACTTGTGATGGTAGGCACCCTATCAAAATATATGGGTAAATCTCTACTAGCACCAGTGGAAATTAATTTCATGATCATTGTAGTGTACACTACATTATTGACCAGACTTTCATTCCCATTCATACTAGATACACTTTCCACCCAGATACTTAACCCATTAATCATTAAATCGGAAACATTATTTCCTCAATTGGTGAGTATGCATAAGTAGATATCACTTTAGAGCATCATGAGCATACCACATATATGTAATGAATGTAATATAATCAATTATAGAATCCATAGTCATCTCACATATTCATACATAATCTCAGCATAAAGCACATTAGTATATATATAACTTCCTATCATGCTTCTGCTACTAACTCTATTCTTAGATGTAAAAGAGGTCATATGTACAATATTACCATCACTTTCATAGTAATACATTAGCACAGGTAATCTAATTATGTGTCAATCCATTTAATGTACTTCTACAGATAACTTCGCACTAGAAATCCACATGCAAGTCGATCATGAGAAATCTAACGTTGTGACACCAGTAACAATAGCTAATTACCCTTATTCCACCATTTCTCATTTACATTAAAGGTGTGATAGATAAGATAGCAATTATTTACATATAGATAACACCTCATCTGTACAACTAAGCTACATGAGTTAACCATTTCAACAGTAGGAAATAGATATAAGAAATCAACCATCAGCATATCTGAGCTAAATTATTTAACTTCATAACAAGTAAGCATTAACATAGAACCCATACCATGCAAGTGAATCTCATCAGAGTAGAGAGAAACACCATTAAGTCTATTAATACATAAGCATATGTAATTCACATGATATTCTCGTGGCAAGGAAACTTAGGAAATCATCTCATAGAAAAACTGGAACAATAACAAAAACTTATGAAACTATTCTCATAAATAAACTGGAATTATAATAGAGAGAGAGAGAGAGAGAGAGAGAGTCATCGTACAAACATTCCACACATCTTAAGCCAACTAAAACCTCACTTGGAGGGAGGAGCACCACCACCCAGCCATGAATCACCTTTGATTCCCCCTGAGCCAGAGATCTTGCCAAGGATCAATTGTCCTCAATTGATTAATGCACTGGGTATTTAATACCCTATTTCATGATTTAGTTACCATTAGAGGCATCCATCTTTTATGGATTTTTCCAGTTTCCTAGGTCTTTTTTGGAAAAGCTCGTATTTATCTCCCATGAGGATTTTTCTCATAAAATCTTTGCTTTATCTCTCCCAAAGCTTTTATGTCCGATGGATCTTTATCTCCCATCCATATAATGGATCACCAATCCATCGAAGCTTATCTAGAATCACCTCTATAATATTTATCATGAAAGATTCATCTCTATCCCATTCCTCAATGGGATTTGGCAAGCATCTCCTCTCTTTTGGTGCTCCACCCTCCAAGTGATTTATTTTGTTAATTCATTTAATAATATATATTTTTTTCATATTACATATCACCTAGCTTTCCTTATATTAGGTTTAGAATAGTTTAACCCACAAAGGAGGGTATCAAACCTAGATTTCCTCAGCTTAGGTTTACAAACATTTAACACACAAGGGAGGATATCACATCTAGATTTAACATAGCGTAGGTTTACAATAATTTAGCACACAAGGGATGGGTGTTACATAGTCCCCCCTTTAAATTTTACATCATCCACAGTGCATCACTGCATCATTTCCTCATTCACGGTTAGCTGTTTTCTAAATCAACAACTCTCATCGCTCTACCATCTGAGGCAATTTTTCTGATGTACATCGATCACAAGGAGTTGTCCCAGCACCTCTCCTTGCATGGCTACATCGGTCTCAAGGAGTGCTCTCCTTTCCTAGTTACCTGTAACATTTTTTTCAAACCACTTGTGAGAATTTATAGATGAAAAAGTTTAACTATGATAAATATCATAATATGTTACTTAATATTATTAAAGCAGTTATTTCTTATCATTTATTTTATCTGAAGAGTGTGTGTCATTTGCTTCCATTCTTTCAAGGCTTTGTGTTCTTTTCAAACACCTGCTTCTTGCAGTCTCTCAGCATAGAATACATTAGTTAGCATATTTTCCATGTTAATATGCCTGCAAGGTGATAACATATTATTTCACATAACAATATATATTCATCGTAATTTTATGTATGCCAAACTGCGATTAACCATAGTTACTTATACCAAACTTACTTTCCTTCTTCTGGGTAACCTCCAGGTTTGTTTACCTAGACACACATCTATCCAATGACTCTATGCATACCTGCACACAAGGAATGTTATACACACCAAAACACATTTCATTTTTCAACCTTGTAGCATATGTAGTCATACGGTCTCATATGCACCACTTTACATAGTCCATCTATGGTACATCCTATAATACCATCCTCATGGTATCACATGCATAACATAAACTTCATCCACATATTTCTCCACCTTTTAGGTATTCGGTGAGATTTTATTTAGCCATACAACTATTGTAGCATTCCTTTAAAAACATAATACCAATTTTGCCTAAATTTCCTTTTATGTACATCTAGTTTCTATCATGCATATATATGTATTTAACCTTCACCTCCAAACCACAATCTCCACATGCACAATCATGGCTAGTTTGGAGAATTACATCCAAAATCAACCCAGTAACATAACGTAAAATTGCAGGTAGAAAATTTCCTCAGAAATAATAAGGATTTAACTCATGTATACAATTCCAATGAGCAATTATTTTCTTAACCGCACGCAAACTTCTTTTTCCATGTAGAATTTCCAAGTCTTTCCAAAGAGTTTTCACATCTATGTTGCATGTACCTCAACAATTCTAATTTGAAATATACAATTAAACCATTAATGAACTCATTCATTGTTCTTTATGAAAAATTACTCACAAAGAAAACATTTTTACAAAACAAATTCTTCATGCTTTACATGCCTGACCATACCTACTTCATAAGTTTATTTATGTCAACTTGATCTCATGCTCCAAAAAATGAGATGTTCATGCACTTTCTTGTCACAGGCATGATCGCCTTTCTAGCCCATCCACATATCCTCATATTGCATAATGTTGTAGTAGATAATCCACTACAACCAGAAATCTCTTCATAATGGAGATGGAAATTTGCATATTTTAATTGCATCGTTGTAAGGCCATTCACATGCAACTCTATAGAGAGGCACTATTGTCTCGTGAAGATCAGATACTACTTTTGTATCATCACAAGCACAAATATGTGAGGTGATTTAGATCGTCCAAAGATCGATGTTAGTTGCTGACCAAAACAGTCTAATCAAATTTGCATTTTTCGAATCAGCAAACAATTTGCAAATTAAGCATGCAATTCTGAAGAATAGAGAAGGGTTACTGCCTCCTAATTAATAACAGATTCCCGGAGAGTATCACTTTGAGCACAGCACATAGAACAACTTGTTGTTATTTTATCAATGCCTCGCAGTTTGAATTAGGTACTGACTTCCTTACAATTTCTGGGGTTCTCTCTTCCTTGATGACCTTCCTCACCGAGCTCTTACTGCTGTTCAATTTCTCTTAACGAACCTTGTTTTTTTTTATCACAGCGCTACCGTTTCCACAATTTTCTTGGTCTGAATACGAGTCAATAAACATTTTTTGTGGAGGTTATTAAATTATGGAAACTATTGTAGAGATTCCAATGATATCGATCTATTGTGAGAGATCTCAAGCTTGAAATCTAGTTGGAAAGATTTAAGATAGAATGGGCACGCCAACATTTTATAGGGGCTCAATGCCTTGAAAGCAATGAAATTTGAAATCAATATCTCTTGATGTGTTTTACTCACTATCAACAAAACAACGCATTATATACATTTCAGAGAAAAGTTGTGTGTAATTTTAACTTTTAAATTTGCATAGAAAAAAATTGTATAGAATAAGGGAATTTTAAGTCTCACATTGACATACAAAAAACAAAACTCATATTTCATATAATATGGGTATAAGAGAACGTCATAAGACATACGAATATGGATATCTTACGAGTATGGATATCTTATCTTGTAGAATGGTTTATATTATTTTCCTGAATGGTTGAGATGAATGGTTTAATCTTTAATATTATTAAAGAATATTTTTTTCTATGAATTTTTTCAATCTGTTTGATTATATATCCTCCAGCCATTTCAAGCATTTAACTTTCTGCTTATTTTCTTCTTGCCATTTTAGTTTGACGGTTTGTGAACCCACAACCATTATAAAAGAGAAGTAGTGCTATGCCATTTGCAAAGCCATTGTTGTTTAAGGGAACTTATAAATCAATCTTTCAATTAGTCAAAGAGAAGTTCGTCGATCGAAGCTCGAGGCCATCCACTGATTAGTGAAAATAGACACCTTGCGTGGTTGGTAGTTTGTGGATCCTTCGCAGTGAGCTGCATCCATTAACTAGTGAGTTACCACAAATTCAAAAACACAATGTCACAAGTTTATATCATCCTTATAATTTAGTTCATTCATATATTTCTATTTCCAAAGGTTTCACCTGAAACTTGATGCTAATGTAGCACACCGCCGAGTGAGAAAATAATTATGTTATTTCAGAACCATTGAACGGACATTATCACAAGAGTAAAATCTATAATCAACCCTAATACCGTGTCAAAAAATAAAATCAAAGTGCACAACTCAAAATACAAAATAGAAGCAAAAGTGTATACAATAATCTAAGAGGATTCACCAATAAGAAGACCAAGGGGAAAGCATTTTTTTATTTCAAACCCTAAATTTTAAACAACGGAAGTAACTGTACTCATAGATACCATGGTAATGTTTCTCAAAGCACATGTATTTTCCTCACATGTAAAACAATTTTCCACAATAGCTTGGACAGAATTCCATGGAAATTTCTTATGAAAACTGCTTTGGAAACCTCATTTCCCCCTCCCTTGAAAGGAAATACGATAGGACTGCATACACACAATTGTTTTGAACCTGTGAAAAGGGTTGCGACTAATCCCAGAATAATGGCACAAGTTTCGTTGTTGCGAGAGGAAAGATCCAATCCCTCTCCATGTTTTCCAACCAAAAATGCATCTGTACTAGGTGCCTTATTCTATTCTCTATTCGTTTTTTCCCTCAAACAGTCAATAAGAGACTTTCGGTTAGACCAGAACAAGGGAATCGAATCAATTACTAAGACCAAAAACATACTGTAAGCTTCAACTTGCATCTATAAAGTGTATTTTATGACCCCATTCAGTCTCTATAATTTTATATGTTCACCTTATCTAGCTGGCATATTTTAAGTTTAAAATGAAAACAATTGATTATCCATGTGTAAGTAGAATGAAATGAATGAGATTTAATAGCGACATTGCAGGAGAACGATAACCTTGTAGGAACACGATAACCTCAAACAGGTAGTTGTTTGATAATTATTTCAAAAGGGCATAACGTTAGTTACCTATCAGGATAGCTTCGGGCTCGTTAATAATGCGAACAATGCCGCAGGAGGAGGAGTGTTGGGATTGAAGAGTCTGCCACAAAAATTTAGCAACTATGGATTTGCTATTGCATGACTGTCAGTACCGCAACACTATCATCAACTCTGTAACCTCGACACCTCTCATACCAAGTGCAAGCACGATGGTGGTTGCAATAATGAAAAAACACTACAGGCTTAGCTATTGTTAGTTGAGTTCCATACCTGTTCTTCCCTTCCCGTAAACTTATAATAAAATAGCAGGGATTACGTAAAGGCCCAAAAGAGAGAGTGCATATATAAGCTAATAGGTTCTGGGTTATATAACCACTAGAACAAGGAATAAATATTACCAATCGATGAACAACAGTCTAACTAGGGAAGACAGTGCTCCCACTTTCTGTTATCCCTCCATTATCATTTGTTATAGAAACAATGTTGCTTTCAACATATTTTTCTTAATTCATTATCACAATTAGGAAACCTACATTTTTTTCCATTCCTTTCTTAAACAAAATTAGAATAATACAAAAAAATAGAATGAAATCCAGTATTCTTACATCTGCGTGGCTTTATGGTTTCCTTTATCCATAATTCATGGTTTTCGAATCACCCAAACTAGTGTGCACGATATTTAAGAAACCTTCTACTCTCAGCTGAAAAAAAGAAACATTCTTTTATCCCTTTAAACTTGTGATATACATTCATAAGGTAGTGTTATAAATGGAAAGAATGTCAATCTTATCCAATATTGTTGCTTTTTACCAGCATTTTAATGGATAGCATTACTATATTTGTGAGAAAAGAGGAAATCGACTTCTTATTTTTTGGGGGGTCGAAGATTTTCTTACCTCTCTAAATTATTAGAAGAGATCGAGCTCTCCTGGATATTTCCCATCATCTAGCACAACTACAGATAAGTACTGGTCCAATATCCACCACAAGTGCATGCCAACTATTGGCATATCCATGCCATGCAATCTAAGATTATATGATTAGGACCATTATTCTAACCTTGAGCCATAAATTTTGGATGAAGCCCATGTCATCGTTATTACACACGTAGTTGTATAGTAACTCTATCGTTTTCTGTAGTGCAGTGGAAAACAACATCACCAGAGATTTTTTTTTATTTTTTGTTTTTTGTTTACACATTAACCTTGGCATTGATGATTTATTCAACAACATATGCCCATTCAGACTCCATTCCCTGTTGACAATCCCCTGTGTAGGACTGGAGTATTAACTTCACTCCAACCCATTCTCCATCCTTTCACCTAACTCGTAGCCCTCCAACATATTCCTGAGATAGCACAGTCAGAGCTGCTTCATCTTAGTGGCGACCCATCCCCAAAGCCAGCTCCGGCATAAGGCATGGCGAATCATGATTTAGCCTTAGATGAGAAATGGGGCCCTCACTTGATATGGAAACAGAGCATCGTCCAACTGCCAAACATTGCGATGCTCCAGAGAGAGGACGGAAAATTGGATCAATGCCCAAATGTGCTTGGGAAGCACTCTTAACACTCATTCTCCTTATTGTGATACTCTACCGAGGAGAATATTGCTTGGATGGTTGTTAACTAATGGGTATGCCCATAAAAATCTTATATACCGAACGTATATATCACACTTGGATTCAATCTTGGGTGAGGCCGCTTATGCTATCTATTGACCAAAATTTGAATATATATCCCAAAAATGTATAACATAGAAATTGATCCATAATACACGTATGGAAGGTAATTAATTTTTCAACTGTAAAAGTTAATTTTTATTTTAAGGAATAATATCCCCCTGTTCTATGTATCAAAAATTTAACTTACACCATCATCCTATTTTTATGTATAAAATTTTAATTTTTGGGGCTTAACTCAATTTAATCACGATGCATAAATTAATTTAGACTTCGTTCTTCGTATCAAGATTTTTTAAAACCTCCATGATCCATTCGAATTAAGGATTAGTGTATGGACGACTATGCTATGCTCTTGAAACTTCAACCCTGGCGCTTATAATTATCTAATTTTAGACCATATACATTGTCATTTACATTCTATAATATATCGGTCCATAATTTATATATGGGAAGGTATTGTTTTTTTTCCAATTTCTATATTTTCTTTTATCTTAAGAATAATATCTCATGTTCCATGTTTCAACAATCTACTTTACCTTATAGGTTTTAAATTTTAGCTGGTCAACCTATGTATTTATGTTTTCCCTTCCTATACGAATTCGTTTTATGACAGACATATATATTGTCTCTCTATGTATTATGTTATAAAACACAGTTTAGAACGCAGACACAATCATTGAAAAAATTGACATACCGTTCACGCAAGAGAGGTCGCCTTTGGATTTAATGCACCTTTATTCAATGTTCTCATTGTAACGAACCTCCTAAGCCTACCTAGGAATTTAGACTTTAGGACCCATAAATTTAAACTTTTGGGTTCATTCACAGCGAAAGCTTTACACCTCTTTGTAGATCTTGTCTTCTAAAATTACCTCGGCCATATTACTATTAGGCCATAGTACAAATTTCTCATTCATTGTTTTACTGGTTCTCTTATATGGAACCTTACATTCATTAACATATCTGATGTATGTGGTCAACCATTAAACTTGTGATGGTAGGCACCCTATCAAAATATCTGGGTAAATATCTACCAGCGCTAGTGGACATTAATTTCATGATGATTGTAGTGTACACTATGTGATTGACCAGTGTTTCATTCCCATGCATACTTGTTAGACTTGCAACACAGATACTTAACCCATTAGTCATAAAATGGGAAACATTATTTCCATAATTGGTGACTATGCGTAAGTAGATATCACTTTAGAGCATTATGATCATACCATATCTTTGTAGTGAATGTAATACGATCAGTTAGAGAATCCATAATCATCTCACATATTCATACATAATCTCAGCATAAACCATGTTAGTATATATATATAACTGCCCGCCATGCTTTCACTACTAACTCTATCTTAGATGTAAAAGAGGTCATATGTACAATATTGCCATCAATTTCGTAGTAATACATTAGCATGGGTAATATAATTATGTGTCAAATCATTTAATGTACTTCTACAGATAACTTCACACTAGAAAGCCACATGCAAGTCGATCATGAGAAATCTAACGTTGTGACACCAGTAATAATAACTAATTACCCTGATTCCACCATTTCTCATATACATTAAAGGTCACATACATAAGACAACAATTATCTCCATACAAATAACACCTCGTATATACAACTGAGCTACATGGGTTAACCATTTCAACAGTAGGAAATAGAGATAAGAAACGAACCATCAGCATATGAGCTAAATTATTTAACTTCATAACAAGTAAGGATTGATATTTAACCCATACCATGTGAGTGAATCTCATCAGAGTAGATAGAAACACCATTAAGTATATTAATACATAAGCCTATGTAATTCATGCGACATTATCATGGTGAGGAATCTTAATCAATCATCACATAAAAAACTGGAACAATAACATAAACTTATGAAACTATTCTCATAAACAAACTGGAACTACAATAGAGAGAGGGAGAGAGTAAGAGTCATCATACAAACATTCCACACATATGACACCAGCAAAAACCTCACTTGGAGGGAGAAGCACCACCACCCAGCCATGAATCACCACTGATTCCCCCCAAGATGAAGATCTTGCCAACGATCAACTATCCTCAATTGATCAATGCACTGGGTATTTAATACCCTCTTTCATGATTAAGTTACCGTTACTGGTGTCCTGCTTTTATGGATTCTACTTTCCTACATCTTTTTTGAAAAAGCCTGTATTTATCTCCCACAAGGCTTTTCCTCATAAAATCTTGTCTTTACCTCCCACAAAGATTTTATGTCCAATGGATCTTTATCTCCCATCCATCCAATGGATCACCAATCCATCGAAGCTTATCTAGAATAACATCTAAAAGCTTTATCATGAAAGATTCATCTTTATCCCATTCCTCAATGGGATTTTGTAAGCATCTCCTCTCTCTTGGTGCTCCACCCTCCAAGTGATTTATTTTATTAATTTACTTAATAACACATTTGCTTTTCTTACTACATATCACCTGGCTTTCCTCATCTTAGGTTTAGAATAGTTTAACCCACAAAGGAGGGCATCAAACCTATCTTTCCTTAGCTTAGGTTTACAAGCATTTAACACACAAGGGAGGATATCACACCTAGCTTTAACTTAGCTTAGGTTTATAATAATTTAGTACACAGGGGAGGGGTGTTACACTCACCGCACCACAGCTCCTCCAGGCAGCAAACCTCTAGCGCCCTCATGCGTTCAACATCTCCATGCAGCAAACTATAAATGGGAGCAAAAAACTCGCAGAATACAGGAGTTACAAGTCTAAACTGGGACCTATGCTCTCATACCATGTTAGGCTAGGAGGTAGCTCAAAGCAAATTGTGATTTTGCATTAAGATTGATCATAGATATGTACATGGAGGGAATGATTCTTGGGCTTCATCTCCCAATCTCTTCATATTCCAATTCTCCCTATTTTATATTTACACTATTTTACATGGATTACCTAATCCCAAATATTAGGTGTCAACACATCTCATTTCTCAATATGTACTCAAATAAAATTTCAAATTTTTGATTAGCCACAAAAAAAATCATTGTAAATATTTAATACATCAAGAAACTTGATTTGATTTCATAAATAATATTTAATGTATAATAAAATCAAGAAACCATAAAATTATCTATGAACACTAACCCAACCAAAAAGAAAACTAATAATATCATGTAATAAATTACTAATAATCTAGTGTCATAAACAACAAAGACTAACTAGATGCAATAGAGAAGCAAATGAGACGTTACATAATAGTTAACTAGAAAATATAATAGCAATGAAACATTATATAATAGTTAACTAAAAAAATATAATAACAACAAATATTGTATGTTTATTGTCCATATTTAAACAGTGGGCATGGTCTATATTGGAATTGGGCTTCAAGTTTTTTATTTTTAAATAAATGGGTGGATGTGATTTGTTTTTAAGATAATATTCTTGGTCTAATATATTATCCAAAGGATGATATGAAAAGTATGTGAAAGGGTTTTAGTTTCAAATAAAAAAACCAAAGAATAACATATTTAATTTTAAAAACCTTGAGAAATTTTGATATTTAAATAAATGAGTGAATAAAATTTGATTTCAAGACAATATTCTTTGTCTAATACACCATCTAAGGCATGATATGAAAATTATGTGAAACCATTTTTAGTTTCAAATCAAAGAAAATCAAAGAATAACATATTTAATTTTAAAAACTTTGACAAATTTTGATTTTTACATAAATGAGTGAGACGGTTTGATTTCAACCTTCCTCCAAGGATTTGATTTCAATCTTTGTTTAGAAGATTATGAACTATAAATTAAAATAGAGAAACATGATGAATTTAAGCAAATCAAAGTGCTTGGATGTGACAAATACCAATGCAAAAACACATGCAGTATTTGACATCTCATTATCTGGTTAGATGAAATAGTGAAATTTAAATGATTTTTTGTGTTTCTTTTATCATTCCATTTTTATGCAAATTTTAGGGTGCCAAATTTTTAAAATGGTTAAATGCTCATTTCCTTTCATCTCTTTTATATTTTGAATCTTCCTCCTCACTCTAATTAATTTTGTTTTCATCATTTTAACATAATTCAGTTTTAGTGATTGGATCACAAGTAACCCTTACAAATGGAAGATAGTGGGGTATGCCAAAATAGTGTTATTTGAGAATCGTTTTACATGCAAATATTGAAATTAGAGTGTAAATATAACTGGAAAATCTATTTTTATGATCCTTGCAATAATTAATTAAAATATTTATCATGAGAATAAAGAATAAAATCTTTACTAAAAATAAAAATAAAAAATACACAATTGGTGCCCCAAATTTATTAGTATGGTTGTGCTAATAGTAGTATAAAAATGAAAGAGAATGTCACCAATAATAATGGTTAAGAAAGTTTCGCATCTACTTTAAGAATATACTCATGAAATAATGACACAAAACTTCTAAACATTATGTTATTATCAATTAGTTAGCAAGATAACGTGAAGTGCAACCTTAATACATGACATCTTTTAAGAGAAATATGATATCTATATTTAGAATACCTACCTTATAAAAATAATAATTCAAAATTTCAAAATTAATTTAAATATATATAAATACAAATAAATATTTGAAATTATTTTTATAAAATTTAATTATTTTAAACATATTAATAAATTTTAATATATCTTATTTTTATCTATTAAATAAATTTTATTTTAAAGGAATTTTAGATATTAAAATTAATAACAAAGAAACACACTCTCATTACTTATAACTTATTATATATGTGAAAATTTATTATATATTAATATAATAAATATTATATAAATACATAATATCTTAAATTATTATATAAAAAAATAAGAAATCAAGAGTTTATATGCAACTAACTCATAAGTATTTTAATGATGATGATGATGATGATGATGGTTTAACGTCCACTGAGACAATAATGATCTATCGGACCTAAAAAGACAAATTATTTATTTTGATTTAAGATTTTATTCCTATGCTCAAAAAGCTTGGAGAGAAGCCTCCCGAGTTCACTATAATTTTGGCATTGTAAAAGGCTAGGAAAGGTCAGTATTGTAACAAAGGTTGTGAAATTGAGATCTAATGTGTTGTATGCAGGCACTCTAAGAGGAAGTGGTTTCATCCTCGATGCTCCTATTCTCACAAATATGGCAGATCCTTTCTATCCATGGCTTTTAGGAACTACCAGCGGCCAGTTTCACTATGGAGCTCATGAGAATTCGTTCTAATCTTTGCTATATTAATTTTCTTTTTTGAGCTAGTTAGAATAGAGAGATACTTTTGATCTTCAAGGGGTGTTACTAATTTATGAAGAGTTTGAGAAGTTTTCATTTTCTTTTTTAAGACTAGCATAACTCTATAAATTAGATTATATAAACAAAATATATAACAAGATTTTTAACTATAGAGATTCACTCTCATTTGTAAGTAGGCTTTGTTATGATAATATAGGTCATCAATACCACATGGCCACAAAATCATAACCCATTTCATATGACACTTATTCATATAACATTTTTTTAAAATTAATGAATTTAATTAAAATAATTGAAAGGTGATAATTATTTTGAAATAAATTTCAATTTTTAATTTGTAAATAATATTAAGAATATTATAAACTATTTCTTAAAAAATAAATCTTTATCATTCACTTAAATAGTTATGATCATTATAATAATTTATTTTTAGATGATTATAATAATTTAGAAATTTATATATTAAAATAATGAAAATTCAAATGATAATAGTAGATTGAAAATTGATATAATTATATTAGAATAAAATAAATAGTTATTTAATTTTAGATTAATTCATATTTTTGAAAATATAAATTGATTTAAAATACAAAATTGAAAAAAATATATATATTTTTTAGAGATTTAATTTTTTATATAATAAATATAAAGATAAGAAAATTTTCTTTCAATTTTTTTATATATAAAAAATTGAAATTGAAATAATTTATTCAAAAAAGATTTTAAAAAATTATACATCTCTCTCCTAAAATATTTTAATATAAAAATTATTTAATGTAATTATAATTTTATTTTTGAAAATAAATTATGTATATGATTAAAAATAATCACATGAGATGGCCAAATATTAAAATAGCCTATTGGATAGCTGTTTTAATAAAAATAAATCTAAAATTATGTCCGACATAAATTCTAATTATGAATATATGCATTATAAGACCCTATAAAAATAAACCAAAGGCTATTATTAAAACACTATTATCAATAATAACAATCCATTTTCAAAATTACCACTTAGGAAATGTTAAATTGATATATTTATCAATATTCCATATCAGATACTACCGGGCCGTTGGATCTTCCAACGGTACAATCTCGGAGTCAAACCTGAAGTCCAGATGACTTTCTTTATAGTACAACCATCGTCTGGAACAAAAGGCAGAAAGGAAGGATTACTAACTCGATGTCCAAGGTTGAGGGTTCTGAAAATCGTGCATGCATTATGTAAAACCATTATCTGGAACAAAAGACAGAAAGGAAGGATTATTAATTCGATCTCCAAGGTCGAGGTTTCTGGAAATCGTGCATGCATTACATATAACCATCGTCTGCAACAAAAGGCAGAAAAGAACGATTACAAACTCGATCTCCAAGGTCAAGGGTTCTGGAAATCGTGGATGCATTACAGAACACAAAATTAAGTATACGTCACCACTCTGCCAGGTAAATTCACTGTCTGTTTGCTGATGTTTCGTTCATTCATTCGTTATAATGGATACATTCATTCGTTATAATGGATATATTCATTGTATATTTCATTAATAAATACCCAAAAACGGGTTTTAATGGAAAATATATCAATGATTATATATTTGCAGTCTTGCGATCGATTAGAGACTTCTACTTCTAGAAATCTTGCATTAAAGAACAGAAAAATAAATACACCTCACCATTGTGCTAGGTAAATTCACTCTCCCATGTTTCATTCGTTCTAGTGTGTATTTTCATTTTGTGTATATTTTTAATCAATATCCAAAATTTGGTATATTATTAATTAATATCCAAAAACTCTTGTGTTGGAAGAATTACTGGGCTTTTATGGAATCTGTAATTTCCATTTTGGGGATCCTAGTTACTGGTTTATAACGTTTACCAACAGTTGTGGGGTTACATTTGGTGTAACGGAAAACCTCCACATGGTATCAGAGCCTAGACCAGGTTTGATTTCCCGAGTTGCGTTTGACGAGGTGTTGGAAGAATCACCGTATCTCTATAGAATCTGTAATTTCCACCCTAGGGATCCCAATTATTGGTTGGAAGGTTTACCAATACCTACAAGTTTTGGTATAAACTAAAACCTCTTCAGAACTTACCTATTTGTCTCTTCTTTTCTTTAACCCTCATTTTTTGAGCAGGTAATTATGATTCGCTCTTTTATTGTGCTTCGAATAGGAAATTTTCGTTTTGCTTTCTATCTATTTTTGTGAAACCCTCTCTTTAAAATCTCAGTTATATATGGTTTCCAATCTGGGCTTTCTTTCCATCTCAAACAAAAATAGAGTACATTAGATATTCTCCTTTTATTCAGTGTTAGGGTAACACATGACTGACATAGAAATGATCATCTGAGATTCCATTAAAATTTGGAATATTTTTCCAATGCAAACGTAGAGGTTACTAATTTGTTTTTTATATCCATTACCCTCCACAACCATGGTGCTGAAAACATTTTTCCAAAGGTTCTTGTCACTTTTTGGCCATGGATTTTCTTATTTCCTTTAATATTTTTCTCCTATTCGATAGGAATGCTTATAGCCTTTGGCATTCATAGCTCTTTATATATATTTTTTTCCTTTCTTAATTTTCTTTTCAACGATGCTTTAAATTATGCGTATAGCCTTTGGCATTCATAGCTCTTCTTTTATATATATATTCTTAATTTATTTTGAACGCTGCTTTAAATTTTAAATTTGTATAGTAATATTCCAAGGATTTGTTTCTACTTTATCGACTCTAGGTATGGCATTAAGCACAATATTTTGTTTGCTCATTCTGCACCAACGCATCCCACATGCTCTAGAGTTGATTTTCGTCTTCCTATTCTACAGGTTGGCACACTTTAAAATAATCAGATCTACCTGAAATTAACATGGCTTACCTAGAGGGGTAGAAATTGTATATTCCGAACGAATTACAAATTCGTATTAATCTTTTTGTCTAGACTCCTATATAAATCTTATTGTTTGCTTTATCCACTTCTTAGTCTCTTTTTATTCTAATTATGAGAATTATCTATAAAATAAATGGGAAATTTATATGTAGAATTTCTATAAAAGAAAATATCTCCCTATTCCCTTTCCCTTTTGTTGAGGTATATATTACAGTTTAGGTTCAATTCTCTGTTATATTTCTTATTTACTTTATGATTGTTGGTAGTATTCAAATGGAAACGTGACATGTAAATTATTTTAAATGGTTAAGTGTGCCATGTTATTACTTTCTATGGTTATTTTTATTAGTTTTGACATTTTTATTGTTAAATTAATAGTTATTAATGGTTTCTTAAACTCTTATATTATTTCGTGTTCAGGATTTTGAACCATTTTACAATCTTGTTCTCATTATTAGAACAAGATTGTAAAATGGTTCAGTCATGAAAACAAAGTAATATAAAAGTTCAAGGGACAACTAATAATTATTAGTTTAATAATAGAAATGCTAAAAATGATAAATAATGATAGAAAGTAATAGCATGGCATACCTAACCATATATATATATTTTGTAGCGAAACCATATACTCTATAATTTCCACTATGACTTAGTACTAATTCCTATATTCCTTTTTACTTTAAAACTTTCTTTCATATGATTAATAAATTAATCATCACTTCATTATTCATTTATTTTTATTTCCAAAACTTCCCTACATTTATGAATTTTCCAAGGATACAGTGAACTAGATTGTACATACTCAATATTGGAAATAAAAAAATACATATACATTTATATATGTGTATGAACTTACTAAATATATAACCAACTCCAGTAGTCTCAAAAATAGAAGCAGTATTTTATTTTAACTCGTAGGAATATCAAAGGTTTATTTGCTTAATATAAAATGTTGAGGATATTTACCATATACTTTCTGAGATAAACCTCTACCAAAATTGTATTCTATCCATCATATAATTTAAAAATATTTTATAGTATCCAAATCAGAATAAGACTATCAAAAGAAGGGAAATTATTTGCATGTGGCTCTAATAGTTTTCCTTTAACTATACAGTGTGCTAAAACCACCAGTGGATTACTCATACATCTCTAACTTAGTAAAGAGTGAGTGTACACTGAAATTATATAATGAATGTCCAGTAAACCCCTATCTCTCTCTATATATATATATATAGATGTATGTATATACACACTCACTCACTCTCTCTCTCTCTTTATATATATACACACTCACTCACTCTCTCTCTCTTTATACACACACACACACTAAGGTTATCATATGAACCATAGAATTTAATATAAATAAGAAAGCATAACTTTATATATTATACATTTTTATTCTTTTATATTCAATCTAACTCATCGCGATAATGAAATAAAAATTCTTCTAATATAAAATATATAATAAACAAGAGATCTAGAGAGAGGAGGGGATGGCGATAGATATGCTTTGCATCTCCCTGGCTTCCACTGCAAGTTGCATGAGCCCGGAGCATAGGCGACGATTTATACCGAGACAAATCTGTAATAAAGCAGTTGAGCAAACAAGGCTTCTGGACAGGCAAGGAAGCTGAGCATCTAAGCCCAAAGGGATTCGAGCTAATGGTCATTATCATCACTATAGAGTTGGCTTCCCTGATCAGCATAAGCAGCACTACTCGGCATCCACGATTTCCAAATATGAGGAATCCTTTACAATATCATTGAATGAGGAGAGACTGGTTAGAGGGCGGGGATCAATGGCAGTCACTGCAGCAAGCGAAGGTGCAAAACAGGGCAACGATGCCATTCCCCCTCCGGATGTGCTAAACGTGTGCAACAGGCCCGACATTGATGAACCCGCGCGTGCAAACAAGGCAAAAAATAAGCGTCAACCCTACAGTGTAAGCATGAGGGTCGGTCGCCATATTTCGGTAGAGCTATGCGAATTGGGGTAGGTGGTCTCCCAAATCTATGGGCATGACTCTAGGGTATCAGAGTTGATCAATCTTTGGGGGACCCAACACCATACCATAGATCTAGTGCTCTCTAAAACTGCATGGAATCCGATAAGGTTACAATCCTCTCATCGAGGAACCTGGCCCTAGATCCATCTCCCGCATCATGGAAGGGTGTATTAATCTCAGATCGGGCAATGATCCAATAGATCTGGTGCTAAACAGATGGATCAACCTGCGCCAAGCTCAGACCTTGAGGCATGATCACACAAAGGCTCTCTTCTACACTAGAACACAGCCCCAGAGTGTAGATCTGACTCAGGGACTCGCATCTATTAAAGCAGTAGAAGGCTTGAAAGGCAAGCTGAAAAGTAAGGAGCTAGCGGTCTAGAACAGGATGACCTGGGTAATGGATCGAGGTCTTGTGGCATCTGAATCAACTCAGACAAAACCAGAACCTGAACCATAGGTAAACCCGCTTCCCTTTCAAATTCTGGTCAGGAACTCATACAAATATTTATTAGAACCTTGTCAAGAAGAATAATTTGCAAGTGAACCAGGAATGGGAGGTTGATAGAAGATATAAAGCATGAAATACAAGCACATACAAGCATACCAGCAAACATGTAAAGCTTGATATATGCAGGACAAATCTTACACGACCAATACACAGTACAGGACTATGGAATTGTGTCAGACTCAACTATCATTCTAAAAATGAGGTTGAGAGGTGGCAGCTTTGGATCTAGCTCAAAGGGCATAGGTTTTTTCAAGGATGTCATCAAAGGGAAGGGAGAAGCCATCAATAAACCCAAACCACCTCAAGACCTACCTGGAACCTATATTGTGGAACAAAAAGCGCAGACTCCAGTACTGAAAATCGATCTGTTTGAGGTAAATAAATTTTATACAAATTCCTATACAAAGGTTGTCATATGCAGATTCAATGGCTTCTGGCCCAAACTAGATGCATTACAACAATGGATATTTTCCACATGGAAAGCAAATTGTGACCTCCATTTATGCTCCAAAGCTTTTTTTATTGTCAATTTTGACACAGTCAAGGAAAGGGAATATGTCCTCCATGAGGGTCCATGGTTCTGGGGCAATGCAAGACTCTTCATGATTCCCTGGTTCCCAAGTTTTGATGCCACTACTATGGTGGTCTCCAAAATGCCGGTATGGGTTAGGCTACACAACCTCCCTCTACATTTTTGGCTACCCAGAGTCTTCGAAGCAATGGGGAATGCGATAGGAAAATACCTCGAGATAGATGTGCAAAGAGTTTCAAGAGGCATACATACTTCTGCGAGAATTTGTGTAGAGGTAGACCTTAGTCAAGGCTTACTTGACAGCATAATTCTGATACCACAGTGGAAACAACCATTAGATTATGAGAATACAGCATTCAGGTGTCATGGCTATCGACAAATAGGTCACCTTCTCAGTAACTACCCACAAGTCAAAAAAGACACCAGAAGGAATAAAAAGCAATCACAAAAATCAAGAGGCTAGAAAAGCATAGTGAATCTATATGAAGCAGCAAAGGATGAGGAGGCAACTATTCCTCCACCAGTTCCCGATGTTGGCCCAATTGAGGAGGTAGCTATGGAAACCATTCCCGAGACACACAAGGCGCCAGAAAATAAGGAATCTGTAGCACAGGATCTCATGGACTCTTTGCCGAAGAAGATACTAGACAAAACGGACACCAGTGGAGCCAAAAGACATCATTCTTCAAACCACTCTATTTCAGACAAGGACAATCCTCACCCTGTGGAGGACACTTCTCTAGTACTTTTTTTGTCCTCACTGACTCAAGGGGAGTGACGAAAGGTTGAGAAGAAAAAAGGGAGAAAAACATAATTTTTTCCAATTGTACATTAAATTCTACTTTCTGGCTTTTCTTTTGGTAGCAATCTTTTGATCTGCTTTTGCATATAGGATTTAACATCTACAAAATGTAATTTTGTTATTTTTAATAAAATTACGGTTTTTCTTATGGGAAAAAATATATAATAAACAAAGTAACCATATATTTACCAAAATTATCTATTTGTAAAATACGCTATCTATTCATGCAAAAATTCCCTCACATGCAACTAATTCTTTAATTCAACATTTAATATAACATTCTCACTATAAAAACAATAAAATATCTGATATTCAACATGTAAAATACAAATAGAATTACATCTAACCATAATTAGTTGCTTAGGGAATATTCAGGAATAGAGCATGTTCCACCCAACAATGAACTGTCTGCAACAGTTCCTCTCAAGTTTAAACTTTCTTGCATTCAGGAATCAACAACCTTCTTGTGTTCCTGAGTGGTTTTCTTATAGATTCATCCCAACATAGTTTTCTTTAGTAGTGTCCTACTTTAAGGGTCTTATTTGCTTACTTAGCTTCTATTTTCATTTTTTTAAAGTAAAATATCATTTATTTTTATTTAAAGCATACATTTCTCTCAGGATGTGATTTATTCTTCTCTTCATCCTACTTGGCATTTCTTTACACGTAAGGACTTAGCATAATCATTCTCTCCCATTATGCTAATTTACTTAACAACTTTTTCCTTGGTATTTTTAGGATGCTTTTTGGGAAAGTCTACCGTGTGGACTTAACCATTAACAATTTTTTATAAATTCACAAGAAGTCTTTAATATTCAAGTGCTCTTAGCTGGACACTTCAAAACTACTTATTTATTAATTTACTAAAATAAAACTTGATTATGTCATCAAATAGATTTTCCATCCTCCCTTTTACAACCATTAAGTCCAACAATAATTTAAAAGTCTAAAAATATCCATCTTTGGGAAAGAAAAACATAGTAGTGTCATAGATAGTGCCAAGGATAGTATAAGAAATCATGGCTGAATAGATAATTTTGATTAAAGCAATGCCTTGGGAAGCTCAGGAGAGGCATAAGAGTTATGTTGACACTCATCCAAATGATCAAAGTTAAGAGGTTGAATATAAAGTTTTTTTGAGGACAAAAAATCAAAATTAAAAAGTTGAAGATAAAAAAATTTTAAGGCCAATATTTTAAAGAGTTCGATAAAGTTTGGGAAGTTAGTAATTTCATTCTTGCAAGATGCCTCTGGATTTTGGGTAGTTAACTATTTTCTCAAATCCAAGAAAGACAAAATCTTAGCCAAACAAGAATAATTTTAAAACATAGCTTGAACCCTAACATTAATTCTTACTTAATAATATATGAAAAAATGTTAGAGTTTTAAATTTAAATTTTAATATTAATAAATCAAAACTGAGGTAAATTTAAATGGTATGAAACAGCATTCAATTCTATACTTTTCAACCCACCATGGTTTATTTCCCTCGCAATAAAGTAGACTGGCTAGAAAAGAAATTCAACCTATTTATGAAACAAGATTTTCTTTTCCTCTTAAGTAATTTAGATCTAACAAGACTTATTGATTAAAAGAAATAAAAATAAAGAAATGGCTATATTCTAATCCTACGAGAAGAAATTAATGCTTAAATTAATGATTGAAATGCTTGATATATTAGTTATTCCCATAGTTACACAAGTGCCACCCCTAATCATTGGTGAGGAGGTACCTTGTGTTCCTAGGAACTTGGGAGTTAGTAAGAAACACTTTAAAAGTGTTGAGAGATTCACTGAGTATTTTGGAGCTTTTTGGGAGCTTTACTCTAAAATTAATTTAGCATTAAATACTACTTTTCAAGTATTTTATTGTTGATCCGCATTTAAACAGGAACGCAATAAAATACAGAGATAACCATATACACAAAGATGCAGCAGAAATAATACTTCATTTCATTAATGGAAAATACTGAAATATGCTGACAACCGGAAATAGAAATCAACCAGCTAGGGCGATGGTAGCTTATCTCTGAGAAGAGATGTGTGGCTACATGCCTCTGAACTATGTTACAATGAGGCTTGAAGGCCTATTTATTGTTGAGAAACAATGGAAAAACCCTTCACCCCAAACCTAACCCTGGAAGATGAAGCCAAATGTGGCCCCGTTTTTGGGTAAGTTGGTACATCAACTTCCCGGGGTCGCGAATTGGTCGTCTTATCTCCGTTTGACGTGCATCATAGCCCGTTGGAAAGATCTCTCTGAGGACTACGACGGAAAAGACAATTTTTAAACAAAAATATTGTTGGCGGTAGATTTCCCAAAAAACGTCGTTTAGGGCCTCAAAACGGCTCCGGAAGTTTAGGACCCGAAAAAATGCTAATAATAGTAAACTGTGCTATAATTAAGGAAACTGAAAGAACTGAAAGAAGCACTAGAGGGGATCCACGTGGAATTAGCGAGTGGCCACCAATATCCACCTGGATCATTCCTCCCCCCTTAGGAAGAAATGGTCCCCATTGCGTTGAGTTCCTCCATCTGCTGAACTTGTCCTGCAATCTCTGATGTGTCCAGTAATGGTGAGAAGCATGGTCGACGACGATCCACATTGAACACTTGGTGTAGGCGAAGGAATGGAGGAATGATGTGCGCCAAAGCATTGTTTCCTGTAGCCTTGGTACTGGTGTAAGGGCCATGTCGGAGTGGTCTGAGCTTCTGATGGGTTCTGGTAAGGCATTCTTTCTGTCGATGTAACCAGACTTTGTTTCCCACCTGTAACTTGTGTGGTACCCCTATGGGTGAGGAGAAGTTGTTCCTGTGTTCTGTCATGACCGTATCCCTTTGCTGTTGTTGCTGCGTGGAGAAACCCTTTGCGGGGGTCATGGATGTAGCAACGATCTTCCCCTTATTTTGGGGGTGAACCAAACAGATGAATTTCGTGGTCTGGGAGATGAGCTTGCTGCCTTTCTTAGCAATGATCAAAGAGGCGGCGGTAGGTGGGGCTATCTCCAGTATCCTGTATAATGAATTATCCAAAGAAATAATGACAGCACGAGGCCTTGACTCATACACAGCATGTTGCCTCCACAAATATGGCTAGCCTAATAATACATCACAAACATCCACAGGTGTAACATCACACAGTACCTCGTCTGTGAATGGTTTGATGCTGTAGGGAAGACGGCACTGCTGGAAAACTTTGAGATCTCGTCCTTCATGAAGCCACCCGATACTGTACGGCTATGGGTGTGGTGTAGTCGGTAGGCCCAACCGCTTCATGACCTCTGCTGAAATAAGGTTCTTTTGGCTGCCACTGTCGACATTGAATTGTAGCGGTGAACCCTTCACCCACATCTGTGAGTGGAAAAGACTCTCCCCTTCCTCTGGCTCTTCGGGCTCATTCTTCTGGATTTTGGCAGTGGCAACAGTGGCACTGGGATCCGCATCAATGATCTGCTTCCCTTTGTCATTCCCCTTATCGGGTTCTAGCTCAGGGTCGGAACATGTATCTAATTCGGAAGCCTTCAACTCGGCCACCAATGAATGCTTGGTCCGACACTCATTTGTGTTATGAGTGGGACTCTTGTGGAACTCACAACACTTTCCTGTGTCCTTCTTCGGCTCCCTGGTGTTGTTCTTTTCTTGTGGCTTCGACGGGTTGTCTTGGGTCACCCCGCCTTGGCTTTGTCCTTTGGTCGTCTGATTTGCAGATCCAAAGTCTCGCTTCTTCTGTTTTGACTTTTGCTTGATTTTGACAGCGTATCGGTATGTTGTGCCGAGTGAGGAGATGTTCAAGAACTCCATCTCTTCCTCGATGTATCTATGTAGGCAGCTGCGGTATTTGAGTACCATATGCAACTCAAAATATTTGATACCCAACTGTGTGCGAAGGGTATGAAAAATGTTTGTGAACTCTGGCACATCATGATCTCGTCCCTGCCACAGTGTGGTCCATTTGATGTATTTGTCCTCATAGCTTTTGACAGGGTAGTACTGCTCCTTGATGGCATCCCGGAAGTCATTCGAAGTGGGTGCGGCTGAAAACAGTGAGTCTATACTTTCATCCTTCTACTCGCAGTATGTTTCCCACCAGTCCTTGACATGGGGGGCTGCTTTGAGAAGAGCGAAAACAATCTTTTCCCGACTTGAAAATTCATGAACAGAAAAATAACCCTCTAGCAGATTTAACCATTTATCTACCGCATCTGTGTCTATTTTACCCTGAAAGATGGGGATTTCAAAATTAAATTGTACCTTAAAGGGCGTGGCATTTCCAGAGTAGCTGCTAGAAGCCAATGCGTCACCTCTAGGTAGCCGCTGAAGGATCTGCACAAAGCTATCCATCATCGTGTTCCTTTGCCGCTTGAGGGCTTCTTCGAGCAAGATTTTGATAGGATCTCCTGCTCCCTCGTCTTTCTTCTCATCTGCCATGGGAGGCTGTCAGGATTTGTGAGGCTGGTCTTGCAAAGGTTCGACCAGTTCAAGCCCTAACTCCTTATATCCCGAACTCGTTGGGGACATGCAAAGAAAAACAGAGAAAAAGCAGACCGCTCTGATACCACTGATCCGGATTTAAACAGGAATGCAATAAAATACAGAGATAACAATAGACACAAAGATGCAGTGGAAATATTACTTCATTTCATTAATGGAAAATACTGAAATATGCTTACAACCGGAAATAGAAATCAACCAGCTAGGGCGATGGTAGCTTATCTCTGAGAAGAGATGTGTGGCTACATGCCTCTGAACTCTGTTACAATGAGGCTCGAAGGCCTATTTATTGTTGAGAAACAATGGAAAAACCATTCACATTCCACAACCTAACCCTGGAAGATGAAACGCCAAATTGTGGGCCCCATTTTTTGGGTAAGTTGGTACATCAACTTCCCAGGGTCACGAATTGGTCGTCTTATCTCCGTTTGACGTGCATGATAGCCCGTTGGAAAGATCTCTCCGAGGACTATGACGGAAAAGACGATTTTTAGGCAGAAAAATTGTTGGCGGTAGATTTCCCAAAAACGTCATTTAAAGCCTCAAAATGGCTCTGGAAGTTTAGGACCCGAAAAACTGCTAAAAATAGTAAACTGTGCTATAATTAAGGAAACTGAAAGAAGCACTAGAGGGGATCCACGTGGAATTAGCGGGTGGCCACCAATATCCACCTGGATCAAAGTCATGAAAGGGATAATGTAGCCATATGAGGTGCACCAACATCCCCCCAAGAGGAGAAGGGACTAGGATTGCCCCCAAGGGGAAATCCTTGATTGGTAGACTCCATTTTCTCAACTCAAGACCAACGAGGGAATAGTGATTTTATTTCAATTAAAATAAACTTTATGACGCTTTGACACAACTTGATTTTTCAATTTTTAAAAGTCAAGGAAAAGCTAAAGATGAGTCTAGTCACCTTCGATTTTTAATGAGCTTGAAGTTACAATTGCTCATATAGACCTTCTCTTTTAAGGAGTCTAAAAAAGAATGAAAGTGACTACTCTGGAAATCTAGACAGAGGGATTACCAAACAAATCGCAAAACTGCAGAATACTTTTTAAGGTATAGTAGTCAATCTTCCTGAATGCTATGTTGAGTACATTGTGATCGATAGAGCAGCAGACATAGTTTCCTAAAGATAAAGGATATATCCTATTTGGTTCTCCCAATATATACTCGACGGTATGTGGGATCACAAGTCTGTACTGGCACTTGTTGTATCAAAGAGGAGGAATCACCCAACCTACAATAAAAATGATAGTTACCAAATTTTATGACACCAGAATACATCTCTAGCCTAGACTTCTAGATGTTGTGTGTTACGTTCCAAAGCATTTTTATGTTCATTGAACTTTATTTTACAGTTGATCTTTCTTAAGAATTTTGCTTTTAAGGTTCACCGTGTGATGTAGATATACAATTCTTAAATACTCAATCTAAGATGATAAATAGTCATTTACTTTCTTTTTCAATGAAAGTCCTAGCTACTAAGGAAAGAGAAGTAAAATCCTTTCAGCATAGAGCAGAGAGCACACACTAAGATGCACTGTCCTAAATCAATTTCCACATGCAGTCTAAATGAAAATGCACATGCATGTATTTTCTTCTCAGTTTCCTTAATGTGAGAATGAAAAAAAGAAAACTAGGTATAGATCTAAACTATCTTTTCTCAAAATGACACTTTAGCAATTTCTTGTTCAGAAAAAGAAAGGAAGACTAAGACGACACTTTCAATTTCGACTTGAAAACTACTTTCGACACTTTAAAGAATTGATGATTCAAATCAAATACAATAGCAAAAGTGTAATCAACTATCTGAAAGAGGAAGACTTGATGACACTCTTTTCATTGACTGAAAACGACACTTGCGACACTTTCAAATCAAAAGATGACAATTCGATTAAGCCACTATTTGCAAAGGAGAACTGTAAATGACGAAAAATACATAAAAACAATCATAATTATTTATCAATGGAGGCTGAATAATGCAAAGGAAGAGAGTTTCAATAGTGATATACTGATTATAGACAACAAAACTACTGAATAAAGCTGAAGACAATGAAGAAAAAACCAAAATCTGAAGGCAGAAACAGTCTTACGTAATCATCGCACCTGTAACACAGGGAAACAGGGATGCATCTCACCTACAACACACGGGAGGTGTGATGCATCTAGACTACCAATGAGAGATAGTGTGATGGTCCAGGGACGAGACTAAGCTTGGTTTTTGCTCACAGTTTGCAGCTTAGTTTATGGATTTAGGCTGAGCTAATGATAGGCAGTAAACACAAAGTACAGTGGCTGATCTAATGAGGTTACTTGAGCTACCACTAGGGAACTTCAGATGTTTGCAAGTTAGTTGTTTAGTTCATAAACTAACTTGGAGATTGACTAAAGCAGTGTTGATCTACTTTGCAGTTGCATAGCAAAAGCAGTTCGAAGGCTAGCTGGCTTAAATTCAAGCTCCATTTGTAGTTTATAAAGAAAACAAATAGAAACAAGCAAACAAGCTATTCGCTCCCCAGTGGAGTCACCATTTTGTTATCAAGAAAACTAGTGTCCATTCAGAGCTGCTACTCCCACTAAGACAGGTAGCTATCTTAGAAACAAACAAACTAATGTTACTTGTATTTTCCTTTATGAGAGATAGATGAGAGAGAAGCAGAGAGTACCAACCTCAGTCTTTTGCTTGGCTCCTTACTTGTTTCCTCCCTCATTTGACAGAGCTTCGACACTCCTTCCTCACTTGTCCCGCTTCAAAGAACACATGTAGAGTCAAAGCAGCATAATACCATCAAATCATAGAGATATATATAACCATAAACAATATAGGATCAGATGTATATTAACCATACAAATGCATATATCAATACAAGATTTAGAAATATACAAGAATATGGAGGAAATGTCAAATATCTTTATTGATAGAAGTAGTAGAAGAGAGGAATACAGCCCATTGGTCTAACCCAACGCCATCCTCCTAGCATGAATGCCCTCTTCACCTCATGAAAAGCTAGATCACCCAACACTATGATGTTTCACAAAGAAACCAACAGCACTTCCTTACAGAATACAAAATTCTAGCCTCTAGATCTCTAGGATGAGGGATCCATATATAGATATTTGCAGGTGGGTGACTCAGCTTCTGGGATTTTGATTAGTGTCATCTCTCTGAATTTCTTGGTTCCCCTTGGATATTTCATGATCTCTTACACATCCCTAGGTGAATTCATAGAGGCAAGTGTCAAATGGGCAGTTTCTAGAAGATTCTTTGGGTTTCCACCTAGCCAACTACCTCTGCCATTTGTCTGCTCTCGCTCATCGCATCCTATAGAAGGGCTTTTTAGTATGCATCGCACTTTTTGCATTAGCAAGTGAGACGCATAGCACCCTTTGCACTGAGCAGTCTTTATGGACCAATTTTGACTTGTTCAGAGTAGTTTTTCAGGGAGAACTTCTGGGAGATGATGTAATCAGCTGAACTTGTTCCTTTAGGGTATGAAACAACACTTTAAGAGCTTAGAAGCCCTTGGTTTATGGGCATATGAGATTGGGGTTGCAATTCCAATAAACCAAGGGATTCTAAGCCCCTAAAAGTGTTGTTTCATACCCTAAAGGAAGAAGTTCAGCTGATTACATCATCTCCCAGAAGTCTCCTTGAAAAACTACTCAGAAATGGACAAAACTGGACCAGCTCACCTGCTCCATGGTCAAGGTGCGGTGCATCTCACCTATTACACATGGGGGGTGAGATGCATACTGAAAATCCCTTCTGTAGGGTGCGATCGGTAAGAGTAGACAAATGGCAGAGGCAGTTTGCTAGCTGGAAACACAGAGAATCTTCTAGAAACTACCCATTTGACACATGCCTTTGTGAATTCACCGAGGGATGAGTAAGAGATCACGAAATCTCTGAGTGGAACCTAGAGCTATCAGAGAAATGAAACTAATCAAAATCCCAGAAGCTGACTCACCCACCTGCAAATATCTATATATGGATCCCTCATTCTAGACATCCAGAGGGCTGGAATTTTGTACTTTGTAAGGAAGTGCCATTGGTTTCTCTGTGAAACATCATAGTGTTGGGTGATCTAGCTTTTCATGAGGTGAAGAGGGCATTCATGCTAGGAGGATGGCACTGGGTCAGACCAATGGGTTGTAATCCTCTCTTCTACTACTTCTATCGATAAAGTTATTTGAGTTTTACTCCATATTCTTGTATATTTCCGAATCTTGTGCTGATATATGCATTTGTATGGTTAATATACATCTGATCCTATATTGTTTATTGTTATAGATCTCTATTCTTTGATGGTATTATGCTGCTTTGACTCTACAGTTGTTCTTTGAAGCGGGACAAATGAGGAAGGAGTGGTGAAGCTCTATCAATGGAGGGAGGAAACAAGCAAGGAGCCAATCAAGAGACTAAGGTTGGTACTCTCTACCTCTCTCTCATCTATCTCTAATAAATGAAAACACAAGTAACTTTAGTTTGTTTGTTTCTAAGATAGCTACCCATCTTAGTGGGACTAGTATCTTTGAATGGAAACTAGTTTTCTCAATAACAAAATGGCGACCCCATTGGGGAGTAAATAGTTTGATTGTTAGTCACTATTGTTTGCTTTATAAAATATAGACGGAGCCTGAAGTTAAGCCAGGTAGCCTTCGAACTGCTTTTGCTATGCAACTGCAAAGTAGATCAATGCTGCTTCAGTCAATCTCTGAGTTAGTTTATGAACTGAACATCTAACTTGGAAACACCCTAAGTTTCCTGGTGGTAACTCAAGTAATCTCATTAGATCAGCCCCTGTACTTTGTGTTTACTGCCTATGATTAGCTCAGCCTAAATCCCTGAACTAAGTTGCAAACTGTGAGAAAAAATGAAGCCCGGTCTCGTCCCTAGACCATCGCACTGTCTCTCATTGGCAGTCTGGATGCATCGCACCTCCCATGTGTTGTAGGTGAGATGAATCCCTATTTCCCTATCTTACAGGTGTGATGATTAGGTGAGATTGTTTCTACTTCCAGATTTTGGTTTTCTCTTCATTGTCTTCAGCTTTATTCAGTAGTTTTGTTGTCTGTGATCAGTATATCACTGTTGAAACTCTCTTCCTTTGCATTACTTAGCCTCCATTGATAAATAATTGTGAATGTTTTTATGTATTTTTCTTCATTTATAGTTCTCCTTTGCAAATAGTAGCTTAATTGAACTATCGTCTTTTGATGTGAAAGTGTCGCAAGTGTCATTTTCAATCGAAGAAAAGAGTGTCGTAAAGTATTTCTCTTTCAGATAGTTGATTACACTTTTGCTATTGTATCTGATTTGAATCACCAATTCTCTAAAGTGTCAAAAGCAGTTTTCAAGTCGAAATTGAAAGTGTTATCTTAGTCTTCCTTTCATTTTTTGAACAAGAAATTGCTAAAGTGTCACTTTGAGAAAAGATGGTTTAGATTTGTATTTAGTTTAATTTTTGTCATTCTCACATTAAGGAAACTGAAAAACAAATACATGCATGTGCATTTGCATTTAGACTACATGCGGAAATTGATTTAGGACAATGCATCTTAGTGTGTGCTCTCTGCTCTATGTTGAAAGGATTTTACTTCTCTTTCCTTAGTAGCTAGGATTTTCATTGCAAAAAGAAAGTAAATGACTATTTATCATCTTAGATTGCATATTTAGGAATTGTGTATCTACATCACACAGTGAACCTTAAAGGCAAACTTCTTAAGAAAGATCAACAGTAAAATAAACTTCAATGAACATAAAAATGCTTTGGAACCTAACGCACAACATCTAGAAATCTAGGTTAGAGATGCATTCCAACATCGTAAAGCCTGGTAACTATCGTTTTCATCGTAGGTTGGGTGATTCCTCCTCTTTGATATGACAAGTGCCAGTACGGACTTGTGCTCCCATGTACCGTCGAGTATATATTGGGATACCACAATCGGCTATATCCTTTATCCTTAGGAAGTCGTGTATGTTGCCCTTTCGATCGCAATGCACTGAACACAACATTCGGGAAGATTGACTGCCATACCTTAAAAATTATTATCCAATTTTGCAATTGGTTTGGTAATCCCTCTCTCTAGATTTCTAGAGTAATCACTTTCATTCCTTTTCAGACTCCTTAAAGAAAAGGTCCATCTAAGCACCTGTCACTTTAGGCTCATATCCATGGGTCTTCCTCAGCCCAATGACACGTCCCTTGGATACAAGAAAATTTCACTCTCGCATAATGGTCCTTTACGAAGAAATGCGGGTTGTATGGATTGAAGAGTCTTTGGCCAAAAGTAAATCTTTTGAACTCTTCTGTCTTGGAATCAACATGCTTGAGATTATGTATCTTGTACAATCCGATTCATAATGGAAGAGCGGGCCAGGATGCCTTCTTCTTCCGATGCAGTCCAGCTGACAGTCCTATCAAGATGTGGTACGACACTTCTTAGATGACAAGCTTGTCCATGGAAGACTTTGATTAAACATGCAGAAGCTTCTTTGCATTGCACATCCATATGAAGGTGCCAAGAGGTTACACATACCAATCCTCTATATCGATCAATGCCTCCATTGTTTCCTGCGACATGCAAGGTGGATCCTACTCTAATATCATCTTGTACACTAGCGTGAAAAAATAGTCTAACAACTGTGTGATGACTCTGCGGAAGCTGCATTCGGAAAACAGACTATAGTAACTGTGTACAGAGGTTTTCGTTGATATTCATGCCCAACACAAGCTTGGGAATTGTTCAGGGGCACAGATTGCATCCAGAATGTATGAAGACATGTATATCAACCCATCAATGATTGATTCCACCTCACAGCCAAATATCACAAAACCATCATCATATTGGTCCTTACCTAAGCCTTCCACAACTCTAAAGTGTTTGTTGCAACCAAGACTTCCAAGACTAGTAACTCAACCCACCAAGGGCTTCCAAAGCATTTTCCCAACTAAGGTTTCCAAGACTAGTAACTCAATGCAAGTTTTTATAGGGCTTCCGAAGCGTTTGTCCAACCAGGGCTTCCAGAACTAGTAACTCAAGTAAGGCTAAAGGAAACATGAGAATCGACTACAAAAGCATAGAAATGAACCCACAACGCCATGGCTATCCAAGAAATGGCAAGGCTAGGAAAATCCTTTTTCAATCTAGATAATCCTCCATGCTAGTGATAGATCATGACCTATAAACCACATGCATATGCCATGCATTCCAAAACTAGTGAGGAAAGCATACATGCAATTTGGTACTTCCAAGAAAACCTCATTGTAGTTGTTGATCCTGATGTCCTCTTGAACTTTCCTTCTCTTCGTTTTCCTTCTTGCTTCAAAACTCCAAGTATGCCACACTCCTCCAAGATTTCTCTAAGAAAACTCCACGTGTCCAAGAGTGTGAGAGAGAGAATATAGAGAGAGTTCCAAATATCCAAGTATGCCACACTCCTCCAAGAGTGCTCCAAGAAAACTCTAAGTGTCCAAGAGTATGAGAGAGAGAGTAGAGAGAGTTCCAAAACTCCAAGTACGCCACACTTCTCCATTATTTAAATGTTTTGTATAGTTATTTATTTCTTTTTAGATATTTGGGTCGACACAAAAAAAAAGCAAAAGTTCAATGAAACATCCTTACATATCATACTAGGCTATAGAATGAGCCTCTCAGCTCAATAAAAGTATTCTCATTTTTAATTTTATTAAACATTGATTTAATTTCTATGGGAATATTTTTAGTATTCTCATTCTTAATTTTATTAAGACCTTGATTTAATTTCTATGGGAATATTTTTAGTAGTGGTGAAGATAGATAGTTAGATATATCTGAACAGTAATTATAACCTTTTTGCTTATAGATTTAATTAAAAAATGTTATAAAAATTAATAAAATAAAATATTTATAAAATATTTTGACTGTGAAATAAGTTATCATTATTGGGCATGTGGTATTGATAAACCAAGTTATTTTGACAAAGTCTATTTTCAATTTAATAGTATCCATGGTAAAGTGGGGGTGAAAATCCATGGTTAAATAATCTTGTCATATTATTATAAAATATTTAGATTGTAAAATAAGTTAATGTTTCTTTGTGCATGTGGTTTTGATTATCCATGCTATTGGCCCATGGTATTGTAATAAAGTCTATTCACAAGTTCATAATATCAATGTCAAAGCACGGGTGAATATCCATAGTTAAGAATCTTGTCATATTGTTATAAAATATTTTTATTGTCAAATAAGTTATGCTTTTTGTGCATGTGGTTTTGATTATCCATGGTATTGGCCCATGGTATTGTAATAACTGCTATTTACAAGTTAATATTGGAGTTGTCTTTAGTGCAACCTTTTGGAGTTTCTAGTGCCGATAAACGCTATTTACAAGTTAATATTGGAGTTGTCTTTAGTGTGACCTTTTGGAGTTTCCAGTGCAGATAAACGCTATTTACAAGTTAATATTGGAGTTGTCTTTAGTGCGACCTTTTAGAGTTTCCAGTGCCGAAATCCAGTGGAAAAATTGTAGAGCAATTCTATTGTACAGGGGCTACCCATCAAACTTGTGATTTCAATGAATTCATGCAGAAGTTTAGAGAAGTTAGACTAGAAAATCCACAGGAAAAACTTCCAAAAAGTCACACTAAAGATAACTCGATTAATATTATCCACCGTGGAAGTGAATATCATTGGTTAAAAATCTTATTATAATGTTATAAAATATTTTGATTGTGAAATAAGTTATGGTTTTTGGCATTTGGTATTAATAAGCCATGGTATTGGCCCATGCTATTGTAACAAAGACTAGAAGTTAGACTAGAAAATCCACAGGAAAAACTTCCAAAAGTTCACACTAAAGATAACTCGATTAATATTATCCACCGTGGAAGTGAATATCATTGGTTAAAAATCTTATTATAATGTTATAAAATATTTTGATTGTGAAATAATTTATGGTTTTTGGCATTTGGTATTAATAAGCCATGGTATTGGCCCATGCTATTGTAACAAAGACTATATTCGGACAAGGGGTTTATGTTACTTTTAACTTTTTATTTATTACTTTTTGTTTATTTCCTTTAACTTTTTATTAATAATTGAGTAAACATTTAAATATTTAAACTCATTCCCGATATCACTTTTAAATTTTAACTTTTTATTATTTTCTAATTAACCCGACATTTAAAATGGTTTACGTACTTATATTACACCTACACATCTACCCTATAATAACTAGAATACCCTTTAACACAATAACAATTAAACAAAAAAAAATTAGGTCATTAATAATTAAAATCTATATTAAATCTAAATACATGATTAAATTTACTTAATATTTTTCCAAAAAGTCCTCTATCCAACATTATCCTCTTAAACAACAAATTTAAAAAGACCAATGGCGTTGGGCCCCACTTTCGTTATAATTCACAAAGTTAATTGTATATATAACCCTCACCCGGAAGACATTCACGCATTCTTTGTTCACATCACTAGCGAATCTCCGGTGAAGGAACCATACAGTACGCAATTACGTGTCATAGAGTAGTGGACTTAAATCTCAAGAAAATTCTTGACAATGGAAGTTGTTGGAGCAGACATGCACAGTGTTGCAACGGCAGAGAAATGGGGCAAGGCGTTAAGCAAGGTTTTTAAGGGCGTGGTGGTGTTAACAGTCACTGCCACTCGTGATTTCGATACTGAGAGCGCCGGTGTCTTTAAAGCTACCGGCTTCATAGTAGATAAGCAACGCGGGCTCATGCTCACGAACCGCCATGTCGTCTGTCCCAGGCCTGTTGTGGCCGAGGCTACGTTTCTCAATAACGAGGAAATTCTGGTTTATCCTCTGTATCATGACCGTGTTCATGATTTTGGATTTTTCCGTTTTGATCCCGCAGCAGTCCGGTTTATGGAAATTGAGGAAATCCGTCTTGCACCAGAAGCTGCAGCTATTGGATTAGAGATCCGGGTGGTGGGTAATGACAGTGGTGACAGGCTTTCGGTTTCTGCAGGAACCCTAGCCCGACTGGACCGACCGGCCCCAGTTTACTCGCCGATTAAGTACAATGACTTCAATACATTTTATATGCAGGCAGCTTCAGGGACAAAAAGGAGGCTCAAGCGGGTCGCCAGTAATAAATTGCGAGGGACAAGCAGTTGGATTATATGCTGGTGGTAGACAAAAAAGTTCTTCTGCATATTATCTTCCATTGGATCGAGTGGTAAGGGCTTTGCAAATTTTACAGAGGTGCAGGGATGAGTCAGACACTCGATGGCATGCAGTGCATATACCTCGAGGGACACTCCAGATGACTCTTCTTCACAAAGGATTCGATGAGGCACGTAGGTTAGGGCTTCAAAGCGAGACTGAAGAATTAGTGAGAAAGGTTTTTCCCGAAAAGACGGGAATTCTGGTTATAGATTCTGTAGTGCCAGGAGGTCCTGCTGACAATCATTTACTTGTCAGTGTGAATGATGAGACACTCACTCATTTCTTGAAGTTGGAGACAATTCTCGATGATAATGTTGAAAAACCGGTAAATTTACATTTTGAGAGGGTGGTGTTCTTATAAAGATTACTTTGGAGGTCCAGGACTTACATTCTATAACTCCAAACAAATTTTTGGAACTAAGTGATGGCATAATTCATCCTTTATCCTACCAACAGGCTAGGAATTTCTCCTTCAACTGCGGTCTAGTGTATGTTGCACAACCAGGGTACATGTTGTCAAGCGCAGGAGTTCTTTCTCGTGCTATAATTAAAAAATTTGTAGGGAAGGAAACTACAAGGGTCGAACAATTTATATCTATTCTGTCAGAATTACATCGTGGATCACGGGTTCCTCTAGAATTTGTGAAACATCGAGATCGTCATCGAACGATGGTTGTCCTTGTAACTATTTACAGGCATGATTGGTACGTAGAACCTCAACTATACACTCGAAATGATGAGAGTGGATTGTGGAAAAGGACGGCTGCAATCTTGCAAATCCCATTTTCAGCAGATGAACAAGTTGGCAGAAGAGAAGTGGATTTAACAAAATTCATCTGTCTCCTTTTACACTGCTGTGTGTAAAAATCTCTTTTACATTACTGCTGTAAAAACAGACTTCAACTACAAAAATTACATTCACTGTTGTTGTTGCATACTCTTCTCTTTACTTTGCATTGTTGTGCGTATTTCTCACTGTCCTGGTTGGACTGAAATAACAGTTGTAAGTAAACATGAATTATGCAAATATTGAGAGAATTATGCAAATATTGAGAAGGGTTTTAAAATTATTTATGAGAACAGAGTATTACACACCCATAAAATGTTTGTATTCATTAAAATAAAATTTCTGATACAAAATTCATCCTCTTTCACTCAGAGGGATTTACCAAGAACTTCAAAAGAAATTACTCTGTCTTCTTTTGAGATTTTACACTGCTGTGTGTAAAAATCTCTTTTACATTACTGTTGTAAAAACAAACTTCAACTACAAAAATTACATTCACTGTTGTTGCATACTCTTCTCTTTACTATCTCTTTTACATTACTGCTGTAAAAACAAACTTTAACTACAAAAATTACATTCACTGTTGTTGCATACTCTTCTCTACTTCGCACTGTTGTGCGTATTTCTCACTGACCTGGTTGGACTGAAATAACAGTTGTAAGTAAACATGAATTATGCAAATATTGAGAGAATTATGCAAATATTGAGAAGGGATTTAATCTCGCTTGCTAGGTGATGTTGACATGTGGGTTGGTAAGAGATGAGCGCTAGGTGATGTTGACACGTGGGTTGGTAAGAGATGAGCGCTAGGTGATGTTGACACGTGGGTTGGTAGGAGATGAGCGCTGAAACATATGGTGATGTTGACATGTGGGTTGGTAAGAGATGAGCGCTAGGTGATCTTGACATGTGGGTTGGTAAGAGATGAGCGCTGAAACATATATGAAAAATAGAGACAAGATGAAACAAAATGAAACTCCATGCTCATAGTAGTCTCTTATCATTATTCCTTAATTTTTCAACAAAAATGTTTGAAGCTTATTTTTTACTTTAGGTTTTTCCAGGCATATTAATAAAGGAAATTTGATTATGAAATAGAGTATTAATGTTTGATGTACGCTACTGATAAATACATACTAGTAGTCATCCTGTAACAACACATGCAGAGTAACAATGCCTGAGGGGTAACAACACCTATGGAGTAAAAGCAATCACTGCAACATGGTTGTTGAAGTTTTTGAAGGGGTGAAGATTAAAAAAGTTATTTATCTAGTTGTCCAACAATCTATTTACTTCCATTATTTGCAATCCAAAGGACTACCACTATTGGAAAATGAATGAAAGAGTATTGCTAAACTGCTATAAGATGGATTTTTACCATCCCATGGATTATAGCAGTACTTCCTTCCCCCAAACTAAACAATTTTCCTTCCATCAAAATTTCTATAAAACATCTCATGAGCAACCTAAGTTAGTAATTCATCACCCCAATAATGTAGTGTCCTTTTTTTCCTAGTATAGTTTTGTCACTCCTATCAAGGGTGATTTTTGATGAGTTATGTATGGTAGATTGATCACTTGATTTAGGAAGAATGTTTTGTATACATAGTTATATTTCCTCTTATGTTTATGTATGGAAGATTAGTCAATGGATCAGGGAACCATGTTTTATATACATAGTTATATTTCCTCTTATGTGTGGTATCTTTGATTATGTGTATTAGATGGTTTATGTTAAGTAAATGCTATATATATGTTTGTATTTTTTCATGTGACTTATGACACAGATGTATGACATGGATGGTGATCCAGGATTTAGACACATGGATCCATTGATGATCATGGTTATGTGGAACAGATGATTAATTATAATTTATGGATGACACATTATTTGTATGACTATATATGTTCAATATTGTACTGAGAAGGATGTGGTAGGGGGCCTGTTTATTTTCCAACAAGGATGTTCAATTATGAATGAATGTGGAAGTTATTTCTTAAAAACAAAAATGACTGTAGAAGTCATTCACCATTCTCGGTAAAATGTGATTAAGTTAATTTCATTATGAAATTCATTTGATTCCTTTGATATATAAGATTGTGATGTGTACAAGTCTTGGAACAAGGTCTTACCAATGAACCATCAACCATCAGATGGGTAAAATCTCACAATCAGTACCATAAGGAGAAATGCAGAGTTTCAAAGCACTATAGATGAGAAGGCATGGAAAGTAGGGTGTGGCGTCCTAAATCCAAGAAAGATAAAGACATGGATTCTTGTATATTTAAGGCGTGAAGTCCTGAATATTTCAAATATCAAGGTGTGGAATCTTGGATCTTTGGAGTATATCAAGGCGCAAAGTCCTCAGTCTACTAAGCCATGAAGATGCATGAAATAGGGGTGCAGAATCCCTTTTCTCCATAATAAAAATACCACTCATGGATATTAAAAATCGACAACTCCTGGACGAATTTCCCTATATAAAATCTCATTCTAGAAATATTGGAGTGACTTTCTAAAAATAAAAAGTCATGTCTACCATCTCAAGCATGAATTTAAAAAAATTGTAAATCACCTTGCATAAATTGGTAATCAAACATACTTGAAGGAAAATCACTTAACTTATCATTAATCAATCCTAATAGTTCAATCTTGACTTAATCCTCAATATGGTTACCCTATATAAAATCTCATTCTAGAAATATGGGAGTGACTTTCTAAAAATAAAAAGTCATGTCTACCATCTCAAGCATGAATTTAAAAAAATTGTAAATCACCTTGCATAAATTGGTAATCAAACATACTTGAAGGAAAATCACTTAACTTATCATTAATCAATCCTAATAGTTCAATCTTGACTTAATCCTCAATATGGTTAATATTATTAATATTGTTGATTTGAGGCTTCTGCAATCTATATTCTGTGTAGTGTTAGCTTCCAGAGTTATCGCATTTAGGTTTGTTGGAATCGACGTTTCAAACCAACCTCTGTGGCTCATCATCAGGATTTAGATCCATTAGTGAATAAGTTAGAACTCGATAGGTTTTAATAGGTACAGCTAGGGTTGGGATGGGAGTGAATGTTAGTCAACAGTGTGGATAATGATATAGTTCATTTTAGTTTTTAATAACTATGTATATAATTAATTGGTTTATTAAATTTATAATTTTAATGATTTGTGTTTATTTAATTAATTTGGTAAATGAATTTTATTTAGATTGAGTTATGCTTAAATGAGAAATTATAGTTTATTAAATTTATGATTTTAATGATTTGTGTTTATTTAATTTATTTGGTAAATGAATGTTATTTAGATTGAGTTATGCTTAAATGAGAAAATGTTAATTAATATAAATTTAATATTATGTAATAGATTAATATTATTGATAAAATATTTGTGTTTTAGATTAAAAACAATTTATGTTTTTAAATTAATTACAATTTTATGTTTTAAATTAAATGAGTTTTTTTTTATTTTTTTTTTTATGTGAATAATGTTGCAATTATAATTCCGGAGTCTTTGCATTTAGGTTTGTCTGAATCGACATTTCGAACCAACCTCTGTGGTTCATCATCAAGAATTAGATCCATGAGTGAATAAGTCAGAACTCGATAGGTTTTAATAGGTGCAGTTGAAATTGATTCCAGCCTACATGAGTTGTTGGTCTCTACAAATTATACTTCCTTTTCTAAGGATCAAAAACCGGTTCAAAAAAACACTTGGGGAAAAAAACTCCCTGTTGTTGGTAAAAGGAAAGGTAATGCCAGATTAAATAGTAGAGCACTTTGGCTTCAAGAAGGAAATAAAAATTACAAATAATTTAATCAAATTTCTAACCACGGGAAAGCCATAAATACTATTTTGGAAATCAAAAGGTTATATGGATCCAAAGCATCTATATTCAAAGATATGGTTGAAGAAGGATACAATTACTTTAAATATATATTTTAAAAAGCCCCCCTAGAGTAAACATTGATAAAATTCTTCAAATTGCCAATTTCTTCTCGATATTCATAAAAGAGAATGAAAATGATGATATGATGGTTGAAGTGACCAAGTATGAGTTGGAATATGTTCTTATTAGCTTCCAAAAGGATAAGAGCCCTGGTTTAGACAACTTTTCTATAGTGTTATATTTAGCATGTTTTGATTTCATTGAGGGTGATCTCTTGAAAGTGGTTGAATACTCTAGGATGAATGGGCTAATATTGGCCCCCTTACACTCCACCTTCTTAGTTCCCATTCCAAAATCTAACAACCTTGACTCCTTTTATCAATTTCACCTTATTTCGCTTTGCAATACCATATATAATATCAACTCCAAAATCGTTTCTCTTCGCATCAAACCAATCCTCCTAGACCATATTTCCCTTGAAAAATTTGGTTTCTTGAAGGACCACCAAATTCACAAAGCGATTGAACTAGCACAAGAAGGCCTCCATTCCATACACATTCAAAAACAAAAAGCCCTCATCTACAAGGTATATCTCTCAAAGGCCTTCGATAGGGTGGACTGGCTCTATCTTAGGCTCATTCTCCTATACTTGGGTTTCAAATCTCCCTTTGTGGATTAGATCTATAGCTGTATAAGCACCACGTCGATGGATTTGTTAATAAATGGAGTTGCTTCCCCATTTTTAAATCCATGGAGAAGGCTAAGACAAGGTTGCCTCTTCCCCCCCACTCTTCCTCATAGTGGTTGAAGCTCTTAACAGGGCTATTCTGGCTGCAAAAAGAAGGAATGCTATAGTTGGTATAAACATCACTCATGACTGCTCTCTCATTGATTTTCTTTTCATGGATGATATCCTCATCTTCTTAGGCACATATATTGGCTGTGTTCAAAATATCAATTCCACTCTAGACTTGTTCTCCTTGGCTACATGTACGATGATAAATCAAGGTAAATCCACTCTCTATGGGAATGCCTTGGAGGAAGCATACAAAGTGATTATGGCTGGGATTCTCACTAAAGAACCTCTGCCTTTGGGAGATCCATTGAAATATCTAGGATTCCATCTAAAACCAAACAATTATGAAAAAAGGACTAGTCTTGGTTGCTCGCAAAAATAGAGCTCAAAATTCATAGTTGGCATAATCATTATATCTCAAGAGCTAGAAGACTGGTTCTATGCAAGGATGTTATAGAAGCAATCTCTATTTACTTGGATTCATTATCATGGATTCCAATGGGTATCCTACATAAAATAAGGAATCTCACCTTGCGATTTATATGGGTGGGAAATCGAGATAAGAGGCCCTTTGCCTTAATATATTGGCCTTCTATAGCTACTCCAAAAGCTCTGGGAGGATGGGGTTTGAAAAAAATCATTTGGTTCTAAAAAGTCTTGGAAACCAATAAAGCTTGGAAATTGATAACTGGTTCAGGTCTTTGGTTACAAGTGATGGGGAAGAAATATATTCATCCATCCTCCACTATTGAGTGGATCATATCTCCCAGCAAGACATTGTAAAATCACACTTACTACAAAATTTTCAAAATATAATTCATAGATTGAGGCATTTTTCTCAAATTTCATTTACTCATATTTATAGGACAAAAAAAGTGCAAATATCCTTTCAAAAGGAGGATTGAATTTGGATAAAGGATAGTGGAAAATATCAGAGAACAAAGATGGTGTCCTCATTCAACATTCTCTTAATCCATGGACATGACTACTATCTCCTTTAGAAACTATATTCCACACAACATTTTAGTTGTTTATTAGAGAAATATGTCACCAAACACGTTGGATTTATGTAACTTGGATCCAATTGAGGTCTCCTTTTTGGAATAACCATTGGTGTTAATGATGGAGGTAGCTAACATGTTATGTCTTATCAACAGGTAATGGTCACTCTTTTCGACATAGATACACATAGGTGGATAGCGAAGTAGACTCAAGGGATATATCTAGCTAAAAGCTACGGGATCAATTTTTTTTCTTGGGTACTCAGGACGTGTGATTGAACAATTGTAAACTTTATGTAAATATCTTGATAGATTTTACAACATGAAAAACTTTTATGATGCAAAACTGTGATATTTTTTAAGGGCCAAGTGCCATAAGAATGCTACAACATATACAAATTTTTTATTTTTATTTTTTTATTTTGACTATAAATATAAATACTTGTTTTTTTTCTTTAGAAAAAAATAATAATTGAGATGGCTTACCTAGAAATTGTAGGAAGTAAAGGAAGTGGGAGCACCAAGGTCTACTTTTTAGGTGGGTCATCCACCTAAAAGATATCCTTCTTATGTTTCATTGTGTCTTCTACCATTGATGCAAAACCTTCCATTGTTGAGTAAGCTAATGCAAAGCATGTGTGGTGTGATGCCATGGTTAAGGAGTATAAATCCATCTTTAGGAATGATGTATGGGATATTTTTCTACTTGACCAATGGAGAAATCTATGATAGAATCCAATTCGTTGTGCAATATTAAGCATGCAACATATGGGAGAATAGAGAAGCACAAAGCTAGATTTGTCGCTAGAGGATTCTCTTAGAAAGAGAGTTGATTATGGGGATAATTTTTCTCCAATTACTAGGTATAATTTAATTAGAGCAATCATATCTAATCATATCTATTGCGTTAGTTTTTAGTTGACCTTTATACCAAATGGATGTGAAGGATAATTTTTTAATGGTCTTATTGAAGACTAAGTACACCATTTAATCATTTGAGAGGCTTTGAGGTGCATGGGTGAGATACCCATGTTTGTAGATTGAGGAAGCACTTTATGGGTCGTAGTGAGAACCACATACATTTTATTAAAGGATTAATAAGTACTCACTGAAGTTGGGCTTCACCAAGGCTACAATAGATTCAAACCTTTATTATTTATATGATAAATATGCTTTTATTGCCTTGGTCTGGTATGGAGATGATATGATCCTTATAGGTAGTTTTGATAAGCTTATGACACCGTGTAAGAAAATTTTGAAAAGAAAATATGACATGAGAGCCATTGACCTTATGCATTAGTTCTTGGGTCTAATGGTTTTGGTGAAGTGCAAATCTTATTTGGGTAAGGGAAATGCACAATAAATATTCTAAATAGTTTTTAGATGTTAGATTGCAAATCCTTGATCACTTTTGTGGTGTCAAATATGAATTTATCTACTGATTTATGTTTTGATTTAGAAGATCCATGTTTGTATAGACACGTAATTAGTCCCCTTATGTATCTTTTGTAGGTTCGAACTTGTACATAAATTAATTGCAAACAAATTCTTAAAGCCAAAAATTGTACAATGGCGAGAACATAAAATATACATAGAGGTTTTCTCTTGGAACCCAAACCGAGAAAACTTTATTGGTTTTTAATTATATTCCTTTCAATGATACAATACATAATATACATGTCGAAGCATTTATAAAACCCAATCCATTAACCATGGATTAAAACATAACCGTAGTTCCCTTGACCGGATATACAAAATACCATGGGAAAAAACCATCATGTCGAAAACCATGTGCAAAAACAATGCACAAAACCATGGGTAGGCTCGCCCATCATCTTTGGGTTTGTCCCCCACCCTTGGGTCCATCCACCATCTTTGGGTCCTCCCCCCATCCTTAAGTCCACCCAAATATTATTGGGTTTACTTAATAGATCCCACTTAACATTGTCATACTTGTTGTTTTCTTTCCACACATGAGGACGTAGGAGTGCATGTCATTGGTCTCAAGCCGCAACGCCTATTGTTTATCTACACCATGAAAACTTCTCAGTGTTCATAGACTTTGTCAAAGCATCTGTAACATTCTTTAAAGTGACCACCCTTACCAACAACACCTTTCTGTCTTCTACCATATCCCTCACAAAGTGATATTGAACATCAATGTGCTTTGTATTCAAATGATAAGTAGGGTTATTTTCTAAGCAAATTTCACCTTGGCTGTAAGAATCTATCCTTATAGCTCATTTTACCAACCCCATACTTTAACACATATTTTCAACCAAACTTCTTCCTTGCTTGCATGAGTGGTTGCCATGTATTCAACCTCTATAGTTGAAAGTTCCACCATAGACTATCTCTTTCTCATCCAACTGACTTAATTTAAAATAGGTTAAACACATACCCCCTTGTAGATATTCACTGATCTAGGTCTCCAACCTAGTCAACATCAACAAAGCCACACATGTACAAAACGTTTTCCAATCCTGGTATTCCTTGGTAGCACAAACCATAATCATTAATGCCACACAAATACTTGGAAACCTGCTTCACTGTTGTCCAATGCTCCTTCCCTGGTTTTTACATAAACCTACTCAATACTCCCATTTCATTTACAATTTATGGTATATTATAGACCATTGCATACATCAGGAAACCAAATGCACTCACATATGGTACACAAGACATGTTTTCTTCTTCTTCTTGTGTCCTGGGACACTATTCAATAGATAACTTTGCACTTACAAAAATATGAACCTTCACCGGTTTGATATCCTACATATTAAACTTCTGCAATATTGTCTTGACGTACTTCCTCTAGTTTGACCAGAGCTTCCTCTTTTATTGATATCATTTAATTTCCATGCCCAAAATATAGTTTTCATCACCAAGATCCTTCATGTTGAATTTAGAAGACATTTGGTTTTTCAAATCTTGGATAATTTCTTTGTCATTTCCAACCAACAACATATCATCCACATACAAGACTAGATAAATAACACGGTCACCAACTATTTTAAAATACACACAATGATCTACTTTACTCCTTGTGAAGCCAAGTCCCCGTATATATGTATCAAATTTTTGATACCACATCCTTGGTGACTGTTTCAACCTATACAAAGAAATTTTTAACCTGCATATATTAGAGAAATTTTGAGGTCTAAAATGGGCCTCCTAAGGAATATTATAAAATAATAGTGAAAATAATAAAATAATCCTAAGGAGTGCAATCACGTTTTCACATATTTCTCATTTTTCATGTAGCAGAGTCCACTGAAAGTATGCAACATGGGTACGCCTTGGATGAGGAATTAAATTTGGCATCCAACGAGTGCTCCCGCTTGAAATTTGAGTAAAATCGTAAGGATATAAGTTGAAAATACAAGTTGAAAAGGTAATTTTTTTAGTTTTTTAGTTTTTAATCTTTTTACGTTTTTAATCCAAAAATGGTGTATCATCCCCCATGGTCAAAATCATTATCTTGAATCCTATTGGTTGATATAAAGTTGATTTTGGCTGTATATTTTTGTTTTGAGACCATTTTAGACCTCAAAATTTCTATAATGCCAGTTCTTTCTTACCATTCACCACAAATCCTTCAAGTTGATTCATGTAGATCTCTTCTTCCAGACCCCCTTGAAGAAATGTTGTCTTCACATCCATTTTTTCTACCTCAAAATAAAAAGCAACAACAACAAATAAAAGTAATCTAATAGAAGATAACTTGGAAACAAGAGAAAAAATATCACCAAAATCAATTCCTAGCACCTGGGAATAACCTTTGCTACCAACTGAGCTCTGTATTTCTCCACCTTTCCTTCTGCATTCATCTTCTTCTTAAAAACCCATTTTTTCCAAAGGGTTTCCGTCCAGTTGACAACGCCACTAGATCCCAAGCCTCATTTTTGTCCAAGGCTTCCATTTCTTCAGCCATGGCCATTTTCTATAGTTTGCCATCCTCTGAATTCAATGCCTCCCCGACAGTTCTAGGATCATATGAATAATATAAAAATAAAAATGGGAAGAGAAAGTAAATGGAATATACCTATTTGTCTTCCTTCTCTCTCAAATCGACCTCCTCAAAAATGGAGTGTGCGACTCTTCCTCTTATGATTCTTGTTCTTCTATAGAGTTTGATTCTTCCTCTTTCAATTCAAACTCTATCTTCTCTAGTTCCTTCTCCTTTGTTAGGAATTCATGTTTAATAACATATTTTACTTCTCTAAACACCACATCTCAATTGTACACAACCTTCCTTGTTTCTAGGTTCCAAAGCTTGTAACCTTTTAAACCATCCTTATACCCAATAAAGATGCATCGTTTTTAGATTTACTATCCAACTTGGTTCTTTTCACCTTTGGAACATGCACATATGCATCACATCCAAATACCCCAAGGTGTGAGAGAGAGGGTTTCTTACCAGTCCATACCTCATGTGGAGTCTTATCCTCCAACACTGATGAAGGTGATATGTTAAATAACTAACATGCAATATCCATTGCCTCTACCTAGAATCCATGTCCTAACACAACACCACTAAGCATGCTTCTTTCCTTTTCTATCAACATCCTGGTCATTCTTTCTGCAACTCTATTTTTATTAGGTGTGTATGGAGTAGTCTTCTGTCATGTAATGCCACACTTCTTACATAACTCTTCAAATTCCTTCTTGCAGAACTCTCCACCATTATCTGTCCTCAACACCTTAATCTTATTATCTATATGATTTTCCACTAGAACCTTAAATTATTTAAACCTATCAAATGCTTCAAATTTCTTCCTGAGGAAATATATCCATGCATTCCTGGAGAAGTCATCTATAAATGAGACATAGTACACAAACTTACCCAGTGACGGAACCGACACAGGTCCAAACACATCACTGTGCACAATCTCTAATATCCCTTTCACTCTCTTAGCACCAAAGGGGAAAATCACCCAATTGTGCTTCCCATATACATCTAGGGCATAGTTATTATGTGATTTATAATCTATTAGTAATTGCTTGTGAGTGATTTTTACTTATTTAGATTAGGATCTTCTTTTACTTAAGTTATTAGTGTTCTTCTTCATTAAACAACTACCAATGCATAAACCACAAAGAGATAAGAGACACAGAATATAGGCTATCAATTAGGGCCAAAACCTATCACTCTTTGAGAGGAAAACCCGAACAAATTCTTCTTCTTATAGAGATTCCAATTGACGAATACTAAGACTAAGACCCTTGACCTATTAAGCCTCTCCAAGACCAAGACACCAAGATTCCTATCTTTCCCTCTTGAATAAATGATGGTCAACTGTGTGCTCCTTCCTTCTGCTTCGACTTCCTTTCAGATCTACGCTTTCTTTCCTCTGTTTCAGGCCTGCAACATTTTGACCCTAAATCATAACCCTCGCACGTGTAGATGACAATCCTTAATCACCTTCGCTTGAGGTGGAGGATTCTTCTTTGGCAACTTGACCTTCCTTATAACTTTAATCTGATTGCCTATGAAGAGTTAGACTTGCTGCATCAAATGGTTACTTCTTTATTCGCACAAGTGACAACTACAATACCCAAAAACAGACCCAAGACTTTCTTCTCCCTTTGCTAATCCTTAGGCTCTTTCTTGATCGCCTTCACACTATTTTTTTGTACCTCACATTTCAGACTTAATCACTGAAAATCCCTTTGTCAAAATGAAATTTGGACGACCCTATTTATAGTGGTTTGACTCTATAATAATCTGACATGAATAGGGTGAGCCGATATGATTGTTTGGGGGAGTTAATTAATTCCATTTGAAGCAGACTTGAATATAGATGCTTTATGCTTGTCTTGGAGGGCTACTTGACATTTCTATTGACTCATACATAAGTGTAATATGCCTAAGAAGGGTCCTTCATACATGACATAGACTCAAATTGATTTTTATGACTAGATGACAAACCCTAAAGGCTCACAATGGGGGCCGTTACTAAAATAAAATTCCTTGCTCATGAAATCCATGATACAAGTGCCACAATAATAATTGTATTTTTATTCTTTTCATCAATTACATAAAATCACAATTACACATGTCATTATGAAGACCGAACCTAGTTACATTTCAACACTCCCTCTTAACTAGGGATGTATTTGTAATGGTACTTGATCATTCTCAATCTGAAGAATTTCTCATAAGAAGAGTCAGATTGGTAACCCATTTGTATAACATCATATCAACCAACATTGTCACATATAAAGGCCTTGACTAACATCTCTATCTCTCCATGAGATCCGAGCACAATGATAGTGAGACCAATGATGTATAAACACCCTCATCATTGTCTCTCTCGGAACATACCACACCTCGGTTCTCAGAGTGTGTTCCACCAAGACTATTCTTATCTTGGATTCCTAGTCCACAAAGAATATTGGTCCTCTATGACTACTCCTATATTGGATGCCCTAAATCATTCTCAAAGAGCATCAGATGCTAGATGTTTATCCAATCCTCCATTCTGTCTTCTCAAGTGAAGACAAGAATGATGTGTCTATCTCTCCCTGTTAATTAGGGAGGACATATCTATTCCAATAAAGAAATGTACTCATTCCTATAGAAGGAATGTACCTAAGCTCCCTCTTGGCGTAGGAATTTAAAAGTTTCTTCCAAGTAAGAAACTTGTTTCCAGGCTCCCTCTTAATTAGGGCCTACAACAGCTCCTCAGGATGAGATGATGGGACAACCAGCTCCTTGAAGAAATCCTCCTCATGATATCATGAACTTATTTTCATCATTTAGGAGTCTTCATATTTTGGGACTTCTTCTTAGGGCACAAACCATCCATCACTTTCATCCATGACTTAGTCATGTCATCATTGAAAGTGATCCATCAGTCCATATATAGCCTTCCTTCATGCCATGCTGCTTTCTTCATGCCATGTTTACTTAAGGATATTTCATCCTAATACATGTGCATCAGTGGTGGAAGACATCCATATATATTCCCTTCGCAGCCTTGCATAAACCCATCCAAATATTTGATCAAAATAATGGAATGAACATTAAAAACAACATTACCTTTGTGATTGTCTCTTATCATGACATCTTCTAGTTTGCATTAGCATCCTGCATACATATCAACACATATCGCAAAGATATATTATATATATATATAATATATATATATATATATATATATTATACATATAATATATATACACACCACACATATTCAAGGGTCTCTTTATTTTTTAGACTTCATCAGAGTCTTCATATCTTCCATGGAGATATCCTAGTCAAATATTCTTGGCCTTTTGGATGTTTATTTCCTTTACCATGTTGCATATTCCATGATCTCTTCCTTCCTTTATTCACACATTTCATTCATAGGAGCTTCCAATCAGAGTTCCTCAATTGCAGTCAACCATCTCATACTTCATATGAGGACATATTATGTTGATTTCATCTATGTGTGACCCATGCATTCCTGCATCCCTTTGAAGGAGGAGATCTTTCCTTTTGATTATGCGCTCAATATAGAGCGTCAATCCATGTTACCTGAAACCATATGAAATGGCTTCCACAATATAAAATGTAAGAATACATACCTCATTTTTCCTTTGGGTCATTCAGATTTCTTGCAACAAATTCCTTGATTGAAAGAGATTCAATCCATTGATCTGATTTACTTTTATGTCATCATATCATCATCCCATGAATTCCACAAGTTTGGAATTATTGATGAAACACTTGCTTGCTTTCTTTATCTATGAACCTTTTGACGAAGATTCCATCAGAGAATCTTGAGGATCTAAAGTATCCCCATCAACAGCTATTTCTTTTTGACAGATGTATGATAAAACTTGTACTAGATTACCTTGCCACTTATGTTCTAATGAGATTCCCAATAGTTATATCCTTGACTTCAATATATTTTAACCATCTTTCATGCTTCTCTATGATGGTGTCCCAAGCTCTTTCTTTAAATGCTTCTATGATGCCTTGATGCATCCCATTTAGTGAATTATGATAGCCATATCTTACAATAGAAGACTTAGGAATTTGAAAAGAACTTAGGTGATGAAGACTATCTCATTCATAGTAGAGATCTCTTACTTCCTCTATCTTGGACTTCTTCTTTTCAGCTCCCTCCACTTCTTCAGTGAGATGAGATTCGTCTCTTATTCTTTTGTTATTATCCTTCTTGATCTTAGAACAATCGCTGATTGTAGTGTCCATATTCTTGACACACATAGCATTTAATTTTAGACATGTCCCTTTTATTTTTCCAAGAACCAAACTTTCCAAACTTTCCTTTTTTCGTTGTCATTGTATCATAAGCTTTACTTTTCTCACCTGCTCCCACATCATATTTTTTCTTTAGTCTAGATTCTTCAATATTGCATAGTTACCATAGATACTAGACTGGAATAGCTTCTTTCTTCCCATAAATACTTGAAGTGAAGTTACCCCACTCCTCCGATAGTGCATTTAATACAACTATAGTCATTTCAATATCATACATGAATTCTCCTAGATCTTGTAGTTGATCTCGGATCTCAGATATCCTCACAAAGTATGAGGCTATTCCATCTTCAACTTGTAGAGTTATTGCCTTAATGAGATGACTTCTCTAGTAGTGCTTATGGAATACAACTCTATCAGTTTGTCATATATTTATTTTGAAGTTTCAAGTTTAGATACATATGGGATGAGGGGATCCTTGATGGATTCTATGAGAATCCTTTGAGCCCTAACTTCCCCTTTCATATACTTGGAAAGAGCTTGAGCACATTCCTCTCTTGGTTTAGTGATAAAACGTTTGACATGTTCCATAACCTCATTTTCAATGAGATTCAGATGTCATTTTCTTCCATGCGAGATAGTTTGAAGCCCAAACCAATTTATTAATTTCCTTGCAAAGAGACACTTTGAAAGATATAATTACTTGATAGGATGCTCCTTCTTCTTGATGATTCCTTGATGTTGATGGTGATATAGAGGATAAAAAAATTTCTTTTGATAAAAACTTTCTTCAATAATTATCCTTGATCCCATAGAGAGGGAGATCCCTTGATATTTAGATGACGATGATGTCTTTAATGGTAGGGATCTTGTTTTAGAGATATCACCTTACAGTTTTGATGACAATGCCTCTAGCTTCCTTTGGATGAATAGACTTCAAAAAATGTAAGGTTTTTGCCTTCTCCTTCTTGATGATGATCCCAATACTTCTTTGATCTAGGATTATGATGCTTCCTTTGAATTCAAGATGATCTTTGATTTGATTACTTCCTTGAGATTTTATCCTTGAGCGTCCCTTGATAAGGTAGCCTTCCTTGACTTAGTCACCTTAGCTCTAATACCATGTTGAGAAATCTAGGGCATATTTATTATGTGATTTCTCTTTTATTAGTAACTGCTTGTGAGTTCTTTTTACTTCTTTAGATTAGGATATTATTTTAATTAAGTTATTAGTTTTCTTATTCATCAAACAAATACCAATGCATTAACCATAAAGAGGCAAGAGACACATAATATAGGCTATCGGCCAAGGCCAACACTCTTTGAGAGGAAAACCTGAAAAAAAAAATATTCTTCTTATAGAGATTCCAATTGACAAATACCAAGACCAAGACCCTTGACCTATTAGACCTCTCCAATACCAAGATACCAAGCTTCCTATCTATCCCTCTTGAATCAATGATGGTCAACTGCTTGCTCCTTCCTTCTGCTTCGACTTGCTTTCAAAACTAGGCTTTCTTTCCTCTGTTTCAGGCCTGTAACATTTCGGCCCTAAATTAGAACCCTTGAATGTGTAGATGACAATCCTTAATCTCCTTCGCTTGAGGTGGAGGATACTTATTTGGAAATTCAACCTTCCTTATGAATTTAATCTGGGTTCCTCTGAAACTCAGACTTGCTGCAAGAAATGGTTACTTTTTCTTCGCATAGGTGACAACTACAATACCCAAAAATAGACCCAAGAATTCCTTCTCCCTTCACTAATCCTTAGGCTCTTTATTGATCACCTTTGCACTATCTTTTTATACCTCACATTTCAGAATTGGTCACCAAAAATCCCTATGTCAAAATGAAATTCAGATGGGTTTATTTATAATGGTTTGCCTCTAGAATAAGCCGACATGAATAGGATGAGACAACATGAATGTTTAGAGGAGTTAATTAATTCCATTTGAAGATGACATGAAGAGGGATGCCTTGTGATTGTCTTGGAGGGATACTTGACATTTATACTGACTCATACATAAGTGTAATATTCGCAATAAGGGTCCTTCATACATGACATAGACTCAAATTGATTTCTATGACTAGATTACAAATCCTAATGGCTCACAATGGGAGCCATTACTAAAATAAAATTCCTTTCTCATGAAACCCATGCGACAAGCACTAAAATAATAATTTTATTTTTCTTATTTTCATTAATTACATAAAATCAAAATTACACATGTCATTATGAAGACTGAACCTAGTTACATTTCAATAATATCCACTGCCTCTGCATAAAATTCTTGTCCTAACCCAACACCACTGAACATGCTTATTTCCTTTTCCATCAACGTCCTGGTTATTCTTTCTAAAACTCTGTTTTGGTTAGGTCTGTATAGAGTAGTCTTTTGTCGTGCAATGCCACACTTATTACATACCTCTTCAAATTCCTTCTTGCAAAACTCTCCACCATTATCTATCCTCAACACCTTAATCCTCTTCTCTATATGATTTTCAACCAGAGCCTTAAATTCTTTAAACCTGTTAAAGGCTTCAAATTTGTTCCTGAGGAAATATATCCATGCATTCCTCGAGAAGTCATTTATAAATGAGACATAGTACACAAACTTACCCAGTGATGGAACCGACATAGGTCCAAACACATCACTGTGCATAAGCTCTAATATCCCTTTCACCCTCTTAGCACCAAAGGGGAAACTCACCCAATTCTGCTTCCCATATACACAATGTTTACAGAAGTCAAAATCCAAAGAGAAATTAGACATACCATCTACCATACCATTACCATGAAGTAATTGAAGGCCCTTCTCTCCAATATGTCCAAGTCTTTGATGCCACAACATGGATTTTTCTCTAGAGACCACTATATTTTCTGCTCCATTTTTAGGATCCACAAAACTGTTGCACCCATCAATAACAATGCTACCCAAGATATTGTATAGAGTTCCAATCTGAACTACCTGAAACAATATCAGTGCTCCCTGAACCATCTTGCAAGTATCTTTATTAAACATTGTTTTAACACTTGCATCATCCATCTTACTTTTAGTAATTAAATTTATGGCTAATGCATGAATGTGCAAAACACTAGGAAGTGTTCTTATCCTTCCACCTTGTAACTTCAGCTTGAATTTTCCACGTCTTATGATTTTGGACTTCTTTTCATTCCCTAGGAAGACATCACCACCATCATATTTCTTGTACTCGCAGAACCATTCCCTATGCGGAGTGAAGTGATAGGATGCACTTTAGTCAATTAACCATGCCTCATTATTTATGTGTGTACTTGAAGAAGAAGTAAATTACACATCCCCACCTTCATCTAAGGTGATTTTCACCTTTGCAGAAGGAACATCATCAAGTCCCTTTCCTTTCTTAGGAGTTTTAGATCTACATTCCTTTTTGTAGTGCATGATTTTACAATTTCCAACATGATTTTACATTTTTTTCTAGAGATTTATATATCCCTCTAGATTTAGATCTCCCAATTGAGGACTTATTTATACTTCTATTATGGGACCGTCCTCTTACAGATAAGGCATCTCCATTCTAGCCCTCCATATTTTTCCATCTCATCTCCTTTGACAATAAGGATGAGACTATTTCATCAAAGTTCAGAGTAGTTGTATTTCTACCTATAACAACAACCAGACTATCCCATGAGTTTGACAGAGGAAACAATAGACTGATGCACCTATCTTCATATGAAATTTAAAAATCAATAGATAACAACTAACTTACCACAGTATTGAAGGAATTTAGATGCTTTGTCACTGAGTCTCCATCCTTCATCCTCACGCTATACAACTTTTTATACAGGAACGCTTTGTTCACCAGAGACTTAAATTGATACAAGGTCCCTAACTTGTCACACAAAGCTGTTGTTGTAGCCTCCCCCGATACATTCAAAAATATTGAATCTGAGAGACATAATCATATTATTCTCTTTTCCTTTTGATCTAACTTCACCCAATCTTCTACTGACATTCCTATTGGTGATGTACCAGGATCTACAAAAATTCACTGATCTCTGTCCACCAACAGATCCTCCATCTTGAGCTTGCACAATTTTTTTTCCATTGAATTTCTCAATATCTATCTTTCCGTTGTTTACCATCCCATTTCACAGCAAGAATCGATCCCACATATCTCCCACTGTAACAGGGTCTACCACAAGCCGTAACACAACCATCAACCTCAAAGGAATCCCCTTGAAGCCAAAACAAATCTGAATCCAAATGTAGGATTTAACCTTGTACATAAATTAACTACAAAGAAATTCTTAAAATAGAAAAATATACAATGGCGAGAACATAAAATACACATAGGTATTTTCTCCTGGAACCCAAAACAGGAAAACCAGATTGATTTTTAATTATATTCCTTTCAATGTTACAATACATTATATACATGTCAAAGCATTCATAAACCCCAATTTATTAACCTTGGATTAGAACATAACCACATTTCCCTTGACCGGATCTACAAAAAACCATCATGCTAAAAACCATGTGCAAAAAACATGCACAAAACCATGGGTAGGTTTGGCCACCATCTTTGGTTCTGCCAAACTATTAGTGGGTTTACATAAACAATTTTCTCAGGGCGTTGTTCCAAACCCCATGCAAGGGGGCTACCGCCCCTTCAAACCCCATGATTGGGGGGGGGGGGGGGCGGGAATTCCTACCCCCCTGCTACACCCAACGCAACATAACAATGCATAAAACTTGTTATGGAAAGAATATAATGCATACCCAACATCTTGTGAATAAGGTTCCCAAATTTTTTTTTTTTTTTTTTTTTTTTTTTTTTTTGTGGTGAATACTTTGAGACAGATCATGGTTGAATTGAGGTCAGTTCATTGGAAAGTTTACAACACATGCTCAAATATTTGAAGGGCATAGTTCATTATAGCATGAGGTATGTAAGATATGGAGATTGTCTACCACATGAATTTATAGATTTAAATTAGGCATGAAATGCAAGCATAAGAAATAGTATTTTTGGTTACTTCTTTAGCTTGGGATTAGGTAGGATTTCCTGGTGCAACAAGAAGCATGTGACGTTTGTGTTTAACTCAACTAAATATAAGAATAGGGAAGTAATCGACATGTTGTGAGGTCATTTAGATTCTAATTTTTGTTACAAAATTGACCAATAAGATGTTGGATCCCATGGTTGTGTACTTTAATAATCAGTGTTACATTAGGCTCTCCAAGAAACTAGTTTTCCATGACTACTACAAGGGCATAGAAATATGATACTAGTTCCTAAGAGATAAAATACATAATCCTAGCCATTGTTCATGATTATATTTTCATCAATTTACATGTTTCTAAGATTCTAATGAAACTCTTTTAAAGGGAAAGTTTGAGATTTTATAAGAAAACCTTGACTTGGTGGAGAGAAACTTCCTTGCAAAGAGGAAGTGTTGGTTTTTTGTTGCTATGCGTTATTCTCCCAAGAAATATGGCACATGATTGTTGGAGGATATTTTTTATAGGATGAATTTTCCACATGGGAAATATTCTCTTACACCTCTGTGACATATTCCTCTTACACAATTATTGCTTTTTTATAACAATTTCCTTATACATTTATGATTCCTTTCATGGAAGAATGTGAAAGAGCTATTAGTGGTAGTTTGAATTTGTCATTGTTTTTCCCTCATTTCAAGTTTTATTAAATGAAGTAGGGTACACTCATTAGGTTCATATATGCATATATGTGAGGAGTGTTAATATATAATGGGAGTGTGAAGGATTGAGAGTGTTCATTTTAGTCCCTTGAGGACAATATTGTATTTTTCTTATGGGTTAATGAGAATATAGTAATAATACTTTGGTGTGTTGTCCACTACATTAATTTCGTTATTTATTTAGATTAGAATCCATCTTTTGTAGGTTTGATATCATCTTTTAAAATGTGATGTTTGCACTTCTGAATTTTCCGTTTAGCCCTTTAGTCAATGCAAATCAAATGCTTTCATTAATGTTTAAATATTTCTATTTTAGTTGTAAGAAAAAGGCTTTAATTGTAGATCCATGTATCATTTATATGAAAATTTGTGAACCTTTACACCCTCAACATTACTCCCCCTTTAGTCTCATCATTGGAATCTGGTTGAATTATCAATAACATTTATGGTCATTTCCCAAGTCATCTATCATTTATGCTTCATTCAACAAAGCCTTGAGTCTCATCCCCATCATTACCTCATCACATTGTGTCAACTCCAATTCTTTCTCATATATCCATGCTTTTTGTACCTCTTATTGTCTTATAGGGAATCATCATTGTCCCTTTTCTAATTGATTTACCCTTGATTATAACACATTTATCGTGGAGGCTTAATGTAGAGGCCTGATAGCTTGGTTTTCATATCCCTAACATGATTCCTACTAGTTCATTGATAACGATAATGATAAATCCTTTAAGGGGAACATGGAATTACACTAGGGAAAAATGAGGTCTAAAATAACAATAAAATAATAATTAAAATAATAAAAAAAGGGCTATGAATTTTCACAGGCAAAAAAAGGAAATTATTTTATTTAGTGTAGTTTCGACTTATTTCGTTGTAGTTTACTCAAATTTAAAGTGCAAGCACTTATCATATACAAAATTTTTATTTTGCATCCAACAAGTATCCACTCCACATACTTTGGATAACTCCAATGCAATGACATCAATTGGAATACATGAAAAATTCCACTATGTAGGCGCTTGTTGGGTGCAAAAATAAATTCCACATCCAAGAAGTACCCACTCTGAATACTTTAGAGAGACCCACACTAAAATAAACTGGAATTACATGAAAATAACATACCCACTTTAGATACTTTGGATAGACCCATAGTGATATAAATTGGGACTATCCAAAGTATTCAAATTGGATACTCATCAGATGTGTAATTTAATTCTACATCCAATGAGTGTTTGCACTTAAAATTCGAGTAAACTTATATGAAGATAATCAAAACTATGGTTAAAAAAGTAGTTTTCTTCCTTTCCCTCCAAAAAAATTCAGCCTTATAATTGACATCATCATCTTGAATTCTATTGGTTATTTTAAAGTTTATTTTGATAGTGCATTTTTTAGTTTGAGGCCCATATTTACCTCAAAATTCTGTTAACGCCAATGCATTTCAAATGTTGTCAAGATCATGGAACATAGGCATTTATGGTTGTTATCAATCTAAGGTACCAACACATAGAGGTGGGTTTTATTTCATCATCATGCTATCTAGGAGGGTGGATGATTTTCTCCATTTCCTCAATCTATCGCTTGGAAAAGTAGGGGAGAATTAAATGACATATATCTACATATATTCCATTGTGGGCATCATTAAATCCTATGCCTTCCTTCTTTGTAGGAGATAAATGAGGTCACATTCTTTAATAACAAAAGAGGTTAGGTGTTTATGAATTATCCTAGTGACACTAGTACCACATACCAGTGATGGGAAACACATTTGTTTCTTTATGATGTATCATGTGCCGAGTTTATTCATAGGCCCAAACTAATCAAGTGATCCAACATCATTCAAATCAAAATTTTGTATTACTCTAGATCATTGACATAACATGTTTGAGGGGAGACCTATCTTCCCCTTTACTTCTAACTTGTTTATTTTATTTTTGAGAGGTTTTCACCGAATTTGTTAACATTCAACAAACGCCCTCCTAGGTTGGTAACTTACATGCATGTGTTGGTAGATGTTCTAACTTGTTTATTTTATTTTGAGAGGTTTTCAACGAATTTGTTAACATTCAAAAAACGCCCTCCTAGGTTGGTAACTTACATGCATGTGTGGGTAGATGTTTCCCAAGAGGAGAAACTAGGTACCCATATAGGCCAATGTGTGTAGAGGTTTTTGCTTTCTTAGGTAGTGAGGATGATCATGTCCTTATTTTAATATATATCCATATGCAAGGATGGATTGGCGAGGGTGTCCAAACATCCTATTTTCTCCAGTCAATCCACCAAATGTTATAGGTAGCATTATTGTTGTCTTTTGAATATTATAGTTTCATTTTTTTGTCTTATTTAATGCACATTTAATTGATTATAAGAACTTTTTTTTTATAATTTTTCTAATGTTTTTTCAAAGGAAATATGTGCATAAGAGTGAGGGGGACATGTAGGGTCATGGAAATAGCTTTTGGATGTAAAATAGTTTAAAAAACCCAAAACCAAGAAAATACTCTAGCTATCTTGTAAGAGATGTAAATTATGAAGAAAATGGGAGAAAGTAATATAATGAAGGTTGGGAAATACTTGGAAATAATCTACCACATGGTCAATCGATCGCTGCACCATGAAGCTCAAACAGAAATAATAGGCTTCATCATTTAAAGGTGACTAGAAGGATTTGAAATTAGATATTTTCTCATGTTCAGTAAGGGCTCAATACCTTGAAATATAGAATGATCAATGAGGATTATATATTGAAATTTGGAACAATAAAGAAGATGGTGGTGGGTGTCGGAATGACATCTAGAGAAGTCTAAGTCAAGAATAACTCTATCCACTTTAACATACAAAGCTTGAGGAAATTACTTAAGGCTGTAGAGAAATTATTTAAGGTGGAAAACAAAGTTGTACTCATCATAAAAATATCTAGGAAGTTATTACATCTATATTTATTCTTTTTCATCCCCACACAAGAAGGTAGATTTAACATCCATCTGATGGAACTCCCATCTATGTGAGAAAACAAGTGCTAGAATAAGGCAAGTAGAATTCATTTTGGCTACATGGGAAAAGGTTTCAATATAGTCAATGCCTTCAACTTCCGTTTGATGTTGAATTAGTTCTATATACCCATTTACATTTCAATTTTTTTCTTTCTTTTAGAAGAGGTACAAGATTCCAAATATCACTTGTCATTTAGGAATGATATTCTTCATTCATTTTTGTGTCACAAGCTAGATCAAAAATCTTATAAGAATTTGTTTGGGGCATGAACCTCTAAAACTCGAGCCAAAAGAGAGGAGGACCATTCACACTGTAAATGTGTACAATAATATCTGTAGAATCACTGGAAAGATTTCAAAATGTTTCTTATGTTGAATTAACCCATATAGGTAGTGGTATTGTTGGTGCTAGTTCATGTTAAATGGACTCATGTAGAAGAGGGCGAGTAAACAGAGGTGGATTTCCATCCCGACTTTCATCATCTAAATAAGAAACAAAAATAAGATCACTTATTGAAAAATTGGGAAGAGACTATGGAATAGACACCAAATCCCGACACATAGACTAAAGATGACACAAACGTTGAATTAGGATCACAAGGCAAAGATGGCACAAACATTGAATCAGGCTCACAGGTTGAGATAGTTTCATCAAACTTAACATCTCTTCTAATAATAATTTCATTGGAATGAAGTTGAAGAGGTATATAACCTTTTAAATATTTAGAATATCCAACAAAATTGCACTTCTCACTTTTAGGATATAATGCTTTCCTTTTCTCATAAGGAATGCAACCCCATGCTTCACTACCAAAATACATGGAAATGACTTACGTTTGAATTAATTTTAGTCCATTCCTCTTATGGTCTTATATTTTTTAAATTTCTTATTGGAGGGTGATTTAATATATGCTTGGCACAAATGATTTATTTCACCCAATAATGAAGAATTGATCCCTTAAATTGAATCATACAATTTGACATTCCCTCTAGGTCTGGATTCTTTCTCTCAAAAACAACATTTTGTTCTAGTTGTATGGAATATAATCGTTGTCTAAAAAGGTGTTGTGATATTTTTATGGGTAGATTGTCTTTCCTTGGATCGCTGGTAGGATTGGGATCTCTATTGTATTTTCATTGTATTGTTGTTGGAATATTTTGGAGATAGTATGTTTCATTTGAATACCCTACATAATGTATTAAGTTATGAATTTGTTGTTAACATATTCATCTATAGTATATTTTCTTAAAATATGTAGTTGATGTCCATATTGTTTTTCTGTATGCCAAGAATAGGTCAAAAACTTCACTCTTAAGTTTTAAGAAATAACTCCAAGTGTATTTGGAGAAGTCATAATTGATAGTCAAGAAGTAATTGTACCTAGAGAAAGAGGGAGAAGAAATAAAACACACAAGTCAATATGAACAAGCTAGAAAGGGACTAAGGCATGTCAATACTCACATTTGTGAAAAATCTCCCGATGATGTTTTTTAAATACATGGTCAACACAAACATCATCTATGCAAGAAATGAGAGGAAGACAAACCACCATATTTTGATTAAATAGTTGTTACAATGAGCAATAGTTTAGATGACTCAACCAATCATGCCAAATTTCATTCAAGTCATTCCTTAGAGAAATAAAAAATGATGGAAAACATGATTACCTAAAGTTGTCAAATCTGTACAATCTAGTAATATTTTCAACAATTCCAGTGTCTAGGGCATGCTTAGGATCTCTTAAATCCTTAATTACAACTTGGTGAGGTGAAAAATCTACAATTTTACCTTCAATTAAATGAGTGATCTGATATATTGATAGAGGGTTGTAAGAAATACTTGGAACACATAATACATCGTTGAAATAAAAATAATCTAATTGAATGTTCCAAACATTAGAACATTAAGAGATCTCTCGTCGACAACAAATATTTGTTTGGTGTTACATTCTCATCAAAAATGGATTTATCCTTAATCATGTGATAAGATTCCCTAGAATCAATAAGCCACCCATAAGAAGAAGAAGTAGATGTTGCATTGAAGGAAAAAATGAGAATAAAAAAGTGCATGTCCATGAGAAGAAGAGTTAGAATAAAAAGAATCAAGATTTATGTTAAGCTTCTTCATTATTGTTTCTAATGCCTCCATTTTCAAAAAAAATTTAGATTCTATATGGCCATTTCACCCACAAAAATTGCAATGTATATCAATTTAATGTCATGAATTAGCGAGTTCGGTTGTGATGATTTTATAATATTCATATCCTTGCCTATTGATCCTTAATTATTATGTGCTTTCATGATTATGTGTAAGGATGAAATGGCTCACATGAGCATGAGACTAATAGACGTAGAGTCATGGCTATATTTAATTTTTATGGCTATAATAACTTTTTGAAAGTAATATGTTATGACTAAGAAGAAAATGGGATGTTAACCCCTCAACCTCTTGGACAATGAAGATGGTTGTTTTTTTATGGAATATTCTTGATGAGTCACAACCATGGGAGCAAGGTTTGCTCTAGTTAGGAAGAGAATCTGTTACTTATAAGTAGAGGTCCCATAACTGATGTCGACATAGATGTAAGAGTAAATTCCTTGGTTCTAAAGTGGATATTTAGAGGAAAGGGTATTCATAGAACATTAGATGTCGTGGTTAAAGAGTTCGCTAATGAAATCCTAAATTAAGGGAAATATGTTAATATGATGATTAGGGTGGTATGGTGTTGGGTATATGTTATATTATTTCCATGACTAGCTTCATGTGATGTTACGTTGCGCCGAGCATATGGGGGGGGGGGGGTTCAAGGGGGATGGCAGCATCCCCTGTTAGGGGGTTTGCGGGGGGTGGTAAACCCCTTACACGGGCTTCGAGGCAATGCCCAAGGATTTTTTTTTTTTATGCGGACCCACCCATGGTTTTGTGCATGGTTTTTGGCATGATGTTTTTCCCAATGGTATTTTGTAGATCCAGTTAAGGGAACTACGATGATGTTCTAATCCAGGGTTAATGGATTGGGGTGTATGACTGCTTCAACATGTATATAATGTATTATAACATTGAAAGGAATATAATGAAAAATCAATCTAGTTTTCCCAGTTTTGGTTCTAGGAGAAAATATGTGTATATTTTATGTTCTTACCATTGCATATTTTTATGTTTTAAGAATTTGTTTGGAAGTCATTTTTGTATAGGTTTAAAACCTACATATGGCCTTTAGAGTGATTGTGCATGCTAAGAATCCTTGCTAGGACAATTGTGTGGTTAAACAATGAAAGGTATCCCTATTTTGGGACAAGAAGGCCCAAAGCCCTTCTAGTGTTTGCACCTTAGAATAATTGTGCTCATGCTTGTGAAAGAAAGCTTTTATACTGGCCTTTAGATGGTGTTGTATTGGTTTATAAGCCCTCTATTTATTTGGTTTGAGAAGAGTGAGAATTTTTACGAATATGGGCAGTTCAATGGCATCCTTTTGAAAACTTGGAGAAAAACCAGTTAATGGTTGTGAATGAGGAGCGATAGATGCCTTTATAGGAGGATGAGGATCTCAACATTCCCATAGAAGTATTTGGGAAAGTATTTTCCCTAAAAAAATCAATTTCAATCCTTATAAGCAAGCTTGAAAATGCCTTTTAGAAGCACATAACTCAAAATATTTAGGGATTGAAATTCGAGGATGGAAATTTTAGCCTCATTCCCTGTTGACATGGACCAATAGGGGCCATGATTGAGGGTCCACAATGGAAAGGGATAAAAGGGTGGAAGTATGGATAAATTTAGATGACCTAGATATCTAGATATCGAGATGTTTGGGCGTTCAAAAGTATCATGTGCATGTAAATTTAATGGAAATAAAAAGTATTAGATATTCAAAGGAAACCAAGAGTTTGTTAAGGTGTATAGGTTTGAATGATAAGAACCCCACTATGTGGAACTTGACGTGTATGGAACCAAAATGGGAAAGTTACACAATGATTTGGGAATGTGATATTTCTTTAAAAGGAAAGACGAAAATGAAAATGAAAACCTAGATTGGATGTTAGGTAAGTAGTACACGATGTGGGTACCTAGAGTCCACGTGGAAGAACCTTGGTTATGAAATGATCCAGGGGGAGGTGACATGGTTGTCGATGTGGTAATCACATAGATCCCCATATGGTGAACCTTAACTTGTGTAGTGTGGACAAGTTAGGGTGACTTGGATGTTGATGTATCATTATTGATGTTGCCATATGGACAAATGTTGGTGACATGGTATGCCAAGATGGGTTATCAACATGGTATACTTATGTGGCTTATCAATATGGCATGCTAACATGGCACAATAGTTTGGAGAATTTGATGTGGTGATTGATAAGGTGTCTATTATGGAGAGACAACATGGAATCTAGAAGTCTAGAAATCCAAAGTTTTGTAAAAGTGGCCCTTCTGAATTTTTTGTAACACCCCTTCTTAATCCCCCAAATTTTGCAATATGTATTTAATACTAATAATGTTTTTTTTTTGTAAGCTGAGGTGGTGCCATTTTCTATTATCAAAAAGAAAACATTACAGAGCTAGGGTGGCTCGACTGGCCGCCATCGTGCCCCCGGCAGGGTGAGGTACGACGCTCGACTAATAAGGCCGCCCATCGCTCGACCACCTTTAGTTACTTATTTGAGAGGGGCCACCGGGTTTATCGACCACTGATAGTTTTTAACAGCTGCCCAAAAATAAAAGGTTTTTAGCCTGTATTTCCATGCCTTATACACTTTAGTCTTTTCACTATTACTACTGACATACATCTGCAAGTAAATATAAACATAAACCTTATGCATGGCTAAAAAAACAAAACAGAAATCTATAGTTACTAACTTCATCAAGAACATGCTTTTCTTTACTGTTCCTCAGCATTCTCTTGCTGCTTTTTCTCCTTTTTGATCATCACGCCGCTTGCCTCAAGCTGCTGTTGCAGGTCCTCCAGCCGCTTGTCTTGCATGAGCAGAGTGATTACAATATTCTTCAGTTCTTTCTTCAAATTTGGAATTCCCTGCAACAATTCAGCCATTTCCACCGCTATCTGTTCCATGGCTTTGGCCATGAGCCTCTTCATGACCCAATACAGGTGCAGCGACTGTTTGTATAGAGTCATTCTTCCTCGGGTATGCCCTGGGTCAGGCAGGAGACTTATCCAATCTTCCATCTCATCCTATGACTGGGCCTAGATGGCCTCTTCCTCCCAATGATCAATAATTCTTTTAATTTTTGGGTTAGTTTTCTCACTATATTCTCTCTCTGCAATCCTGACCCTGGTTTCTATGGTCTGCCTACTCTGTCTTCCCCCAACTCCCATCTCCATCTCCCCGTCCTCCTCGTTGCTTTCGCGGCACCGACGCCCCCGTCTGCTGCGGCCTTCCGCCACTCCCTGACCTCTCTGGCCTCCTCTTCCCCTGCGTCCTCTCCCTCTCCTGCATCTTCCCCTTCCCCCTTCTATTCCGGTCTTCGGGCTCCCTTCTTCATCCTCCCCGATTCCTGTCGCTGCTCTGTTTCGTCCATTGTTCCTAATTACCTGCGCGGACTTCTCCCGGCCCTCCGTCATATCCTCGCTCTCTCCTTCCGAGACATCATAGACAGGGAAACCATGCTCCAGACTTTCCTCCATCTTCCGCTTGCCCTTCCTATCCATCTCGTTCCAGCCCTGGTCTTCGTCCGCTCCACTGCTTCGCATCCATCGCTTCGCTGTCCTACTACCCTCTGCGTCCATGTTCTCCCTGCTTCTGCGTTTCCGCTCACTTTCCTCTTGGCTCGCAGGGCTTTCTGTTCCCCTCGCACTATAACTCTGCTTGGTGCAGCCCTTCCTTGCTGCTCTGTGGTCTTTCCCTCGCATTTTGCTCCGCCACCTTTCCTTCCTGGTCCCTCTCCTCTGCATGCCTTTCATACTTAAGCCTCTGTTCATTTCGCTGGGTTCGATCCCCGCACAATCATTCCTCGGGCTTGTCCCTGACATACTGTCCTGTCCACCATCAAAGGCTCGTACCTGGGTGTCCTATCGATCTGCTCCACTATCCTCCCCACCGCTCCACTTACCTGTTGCAATGATATATTGATATTTGCCTGCGGTCACTTGCCCCTCTCACCGCCGAAACCTAATTACTTGCCTCTCCACGTTACGCAACCCGATCGGGTGTTAATACTAATAATGTTGGGATGACAAACATGGATACTTTAAAAGATTCATTTGATGTAGATATTTTTTTAAGTTTTAATATATTCCAAGTTGAAGAAGCAGTAGTTAAAACACAAATTGTGATGCCTAGATTTACATTGTAAGAGGAAATATAGGAGGTATCCCTATCTACTTGAATTTTTTAGGAAACCTTGACTTGGAAGATACAATTACCAAACTTCCGCAAGTGCATGGGCCATGTCCCACCTTGGAGGTTTCTGATGGCCCATGCATCCAAATGGGGATCCACGATAATATTCATGCTAAGGAGTGCATGAGGGAAAGAGGAAAGGAAAATGGAGGGCCAAAGAGTAGAAATGAGGAAAGGAAATGAAGCCATGTTATTTTGAACAACCAAGAGCTAGAGATGAGAAAAAACCTCTTAATAATGGACAAACTAGTGCCGGAATTGAATTTAATTGAATTTAAAACCAACTAGGAAGTCAGAGAAGAATCCTTAAAGCTAAATTAGAGGGACATGAATAATTTTTAATGTTTGTTTTATCAAGTGGGGATAAAAGAGGAGTAACAAGGGACTATAGTTTTTGTGAATGGATCCCTTTTCATGCTAAGTAGATCTACATTGGCTATATCTTGTTGTGTTATTATGGCTTGGATCAACAATTGGATAAAATAATCATGAAATATTGTATATGAAGGAGAGTATCCTTCACAAATACCACCCAAAATTCAATTTGGTTGAAGCACTCAGTGAATATTACCCTCATGTAAGGCATCGAATCTTTCTCTGGGATGACCAACTGCAAAAAAGAGTGCAATGTCACTATGCATATGGTTGGGTGGAGAGTGGCTCTCCATTCTTCAATATCACAAAAAGATTAAAAGAAACTTAAATAAGTGTATCTAGCTCTTATTATTGGAATGACATTATAGTCCAAAACTTTATGAAACTCTTTATGTTGGTCATTTCACTTGCTTGCAATTATGAATCAATACATTTTGGAAATGTTTGATAAGTACTTATGAATGAATACGTGAGAGTATTCTATAATTTTTCCTAGCTAATAGCATGCACTTCTCAATGAATGAATGTTTTTTAATATTTCTTAATCATGGCTATGTTAGTTCATTAATGTATATTATAATGATGAAATGGGCCAAGGTGTACTATGATTTGTCACTAGTTTTTATATTCTCCCGTGAATAAATTATGTGTATGGAAGTATGCCTTGAGGCATGCTTCCCTTAAAGGATATGAAATGAATGGTTGTGAAGAGTGATACATAAGTTACTTTGGGAATAAGTCTCTTCTTGTTCATGTTAGAGTGGTTTGCCTTATTTGGGCCAATTATGAGATGGGCCCTTAGAATTTTTGGGGATTGATCTCTCTTTAAATTTGGGATTGTATGGGTGAAGTTTTAAGTTTCAGGGATTAACCTCTCTTTGAATTTGGGATTGTATGGGTGAAGTTTTAAGTTTCAGGGATTGGAAGTCCCTTGGCTCAATACTTTGTCACATGGTAGTCAAAGGTTAAGACCAAGAGCTAATAGAAAATTGGTCCATTAGTTTTGATGTAGTAGACCTATCAAGCTTTGGGGGATTAGCAGCTCACTTAAAAAAATCTATTACAAGTGCCCAATATTGAAAGATTCCATTAACACTTATCGTCTAATGGGATATTTACCATCATTAGATTGGTAGTGCATTAACACTTTGGTTTTTGGGACTAGGGTAAATTTAAAAATCGATGAGTTAGCCACTAGCCCCAAGTCATAAGGTCTAGTAGGGGGTCATGGCGAAGTGCTTAGCCAAAAGGGGATTAAACCATCAGAGGGAAGAGTCTATGATTATCTGGAGTCAAGCATCAAGACTACCTAATGAGTAATTTCTAGAGTGAACACCAAGTGCCGATAGAACCTAAAATGTCCTTGGTTCAAAAAGGTTATATCATCAATGCACAATCTGTTATTGGGTCCTTCAGCAGTCAGGTGCAGGGATTTCAAGATATCGGGTGTTAGGAGTTAAGAGGTCATTCAAGTTCTCACAAGTGTTAATTCCTGGTGCTAACAAAACCTAACACCCTTTTCATTAACGAATATGTGAAGATTAAGAACCATCTAGTGACAATGGTATATCAACCTTTAGAGTATCAGGTGTTGGCATATTGGGATGTTGAATGTTGAGTGTCAAGAATACCCTCAAAGAACCTCCATCGCAATTTCCCTTGTACTGACATATCCTGATACAACTGTGAGTTAACAAGAAGCTAATTTCTATCAATTTCCATCCATCAATTGAGAAAGTATGAAACCAAGAATGAGGGCTTGGGGAGATGATGTGACACTGAGGAAGTCATAGATGATGTGGAAGTTGATGTGGTAGCTAATGTGGTGCTATTGTGGCATGGTAACATGGCAATGAAATGGCTTGATGACATGGTAGGGAGTGGCGTGGACTTCTCAATCCTAGATATTGGGATATTGACCTACTAGCAAATCAAGATGTCAAGATGCCAGAGGTTGGGTGGAACCAAATCTTGTTTTGTTATGGGCCTTGATGGCTAGGGGGCTCAGTGTTCCAAATATTTATGTATCGACCCATTCATGTATAAATAGGCTGGAACTCACTTCTATTGGGTATCAAATGACCAGGTATCTAGCTGTCACGATGTTCATAGGCTTTTTCCCCCTTTTGATAATTTGATAACCCAATGTGTGTATGTGGGAAGACTAGCAAGCTAACATTGTGCAATAGGGTGTGAATATGTGGTAAGCATGGATTCCAATTTGGAAATGGAGGAAAAATATTCTATAGGCCATAATTTTGTATCCAAAACTTGGATTTGGATGAAATTTATATCACTGGAAATCTCTTGATGAGAAAAAGACAAGGGTCAGCTCATAAATACATTTTAAGGTAATTGTAGGAAGAGGAACTTTTAGAAACCCAGTTCTTTAAGGTAACCTTGGAGGTTAGGTTTAGATACCCCATAGTCTTAATTAAGGTTTAAGGGGTTGGGTATATTACAAGTGGTACCATATCTCCACATTCAAACACTAGGCATAGAGGGTCAAAATTACACCACAAATATTAATGTTGATGTTAAGCGTTTGCTGATATAAAAAAAAAGTCAAAAAATTTATATATTTTTTTCTGACTAAAATTTTATCTGATTGCCCATATCTAAGTGTGATGTGCAGTTGTAACAAAATATCAATTTTATACAATATTAGGTCACTGCAAGTGTAACCAAGGGAACTAGGTATGCTGAAATTTTATTAATTTCTAAATCTAACAATTTGTGTGTTGCTTCAACAAAGCTAATAGTAGAAACAAAAAGGGAATGTCCAGAAATATGGTATTGTTCCCTTTCGAAGAAACCTCACATGCTATATGTGAGTAATTTGAATGAAATAGGAATGTGGAAACACCTCCAAATTTTGTACAAAGTATGAGAAGTTTGATGGCAAACAATGAAAGAATATCTAGGAATAGGAAAGGCAAGAAGCATTGAATGCACTGTTGTTAAAATGTTTGTCTAAAATACATAACTAACTATAGCAAGGATCATTTGTCAACAACATATGGAAAAAAACCCTCTTGAAAGATACAAAGTACATGAGACATTATAAATCACAGGCCAATTAATAGCAATGTGAGGGGCACAAATTAAAAAGAAGGCATAGAAACAAAAAAGTAGGAACATTTAGTGACAGATCAACCATAGATTCTTCCAATGAAGGGACAACTAGCTCAGATGAACTATTGAGTACAAATCCTAAGTTATCCTCACATAAGAAGAATAAATGAAACATTCAAAGGATATGCTACTTGAAGAATTTAAGAAGGAAAGGCCACCTACTTTTGATGTGATATCAAGAAAGATGAAGGAGAAAAAGCATGGCTATTGGGTTTGAAGAAGTACTTCCATACATGTGACTAATCTAAGAACATGAAATCCCAAGTGGCTATATTTAACATGAGTGGAAAGGCTTTCATATGGTGGGAAGACCTCAAGAACAAAAAAGGAATCAACGAAAGGAATATGATTCAAAACTAATTTGAGGAATACTTCAAGAAGAAGTACCTATCCAAAATATACTATAATGAAAAAATTAAGGAGTTCCATGACTTGAAGCTCAAATAATTGACTATGGAAGAGTATGCCAACAAATTTTTGGAGTTGTTATGCAATGTTCCATATATTACAGGTGAGAAAGTAAAAATTCAACGTTTTCTCAACGAGATGTAACCTTAATCCTATCAAGACTGAATATATTTTGATGAACCCAAAGCTCATAATGATATAATAAGAAATGAAAATTATTGTCATGAACAATTAAGGTGTATTCTAGAACCACTAAATATCTAGAAAAATCAAGATAATATTAGTTTAAAAGAGGATAAATTCATATTGCAACAATAGAATACCCTGGGAAAGGGAACCAAGGTAAGCTACCTAGTCAAGAGAAAATTTAATAGAATTACCCCATGAAATGTGCAAGTAAAATAAAAAAAACAACGGGAAAGAATAAAAGGGATCAAGAAAAGGGACCCTTGAAGTATTAGGGTTATAAAGATGAGCATCGACTCCAAGATTTCCCCCAGTGGAAAGATGAAAACAATAAAATTTAATGATTACAAGAAGCCACTACCATTGATGATGTATCATGAGTGATGCCCTAAATTTATGCAACTTTGTTTCTATTTTTATTGACCTTGTAGTTGACCTTAGTTTTGTTGTGTCACAAGTTGTTGATGCTTATTCCCTTCAAAAAATGAGCATAAGAAGTTGTGGTTGGTCTAGCTAGCTACATGAACAAAAAGGAAGGTGACAAAGTTAGTGGAAGCATGCCCAATTGAGATGAATGGATTGCACTTGTGGGTAGCATTGAACATTTCCCCCCTAGGCTCATAAAATATCTTTGACATTGATTGGTTGGCAACGCACTGGGTCAAGTTATACTGTTACAACAAGACATTAGAATGTGTAGATGACAATGGATAACCTAATACTATCAGTGGCATATCCAAACCTGTGACTGTAAGGAAAATATTAGCAACGCAACTAAAGAAATGTTATAGAGAATGGTGTAAGTTATATGCTATTAACATATTGAATTCAACAATTAGTTATATAGTGAATTTTAAATATTATCCCATATCGCAAGAATTGAATGATGTGTTTCCTGAAGAAATATTGGAATTTCCACCGAAGTGAGATATTGATTTTTCAATAAAATTTGTATTTGGAATGGTGTTTGTGTCCAAAATTCTTTACAGGATGAGTATGCCAGAGTTAGAATAATTAAAATTACAACTAATATAAATGTTAGATAAATGGAATATCAAACCTAGTGTGTCCCCCTTAGGAGCATCAACATTGTTTGTGAAGAAAAATGATGGCATTCTCAAGTTATGTATTGATTACAAGTAACTGAACAAAGTAAATATAAAAAAACAACCATTTCCACAAATTGATGATTTGTTTTATTAGTTAAAGAGAGCTATGATGCTTTCCAAGATAGACCCGAGATATGGCTATCACCAAGTTAGGATTAAAGATGAGGATATTCATAAGAAATCCTTTTAGACTCGATATAGGCACTACAAGTTTGTAGTGGTACCAATTGGGCTTACTAGTGCACTATATATATTCATGTGCTTAATGAAAAGCATTCTCATCAAATACTTGGGAAAAATTGTATTAGTCTTCATCCATGATATACTCATTTATTCAAATACAATGGAAGAGCATGAAGAGAACCTTAGGATAATATTAGAATTACTAAGGGAACATCAATTTTATAGTAAACTGAGAAAATACGATTCTACAAGAAGTAGATCCATCATCTGGTTTACGTGACCTCTAAAAAAAGGATAGAAGTAAACATTGAGAAAATAAAATCCATTATGGATTGGATAGCTCTAAGAAATGTGACTAAAGTGAGATCATTTATGCAAATAACACGATATTATCAAAGATTTATCCAAATATTATCCAAGATCAATCATCCGATCACTTACTTATAGAAGAAATGAGTGAAGTTTGTTTGGTCCAAAGAATGTGAAGAAATATTCTGACTCTTTGAGCATCTCCTTACAAATGCATCTATACTTAAGATTGTAGATCTACATAGAACTCTTGGTGTGCACTAATGTGTGGTAAGACAGGCTAGGAGGAGCCCTTATATAGGACGGATATGCAATCAACTACAAATACAATAATATTAATGAGCATGAGAAGCACTATGTTAAACATAATTTGGAATTGGAAGCTATTATTCATGCCCTTAATATGTGGTTACATTATCTACTTGGACACAAATTTCTGCTGATGATTAATCACAATGGCTAAAGTATTTGTTTGACTAGCCCCATTTGAATGCTTGGAAAGTTAGATGGTTGGAATTCAAAAGTGAATATGATTTTGAGATTATACATATCAAAGAAAAGGAGAATCATGTGGAAATTGCATTAAGCTGCAGCTTGCAGGAAATGCACATGGCAACAATCAACACCTACAAAATTGATTTGAAATCTAAAATAAAATATGCCTTGCAAAATGATGCACATTTTCAACACAAAGGTTTGTTTGTGAAAAGGAACTCAAGGAAAAAAATGTGTAGGATTCCAAATAATCAAGGATGGGTTATGAATGTATCAAGAAAAGTTGTATATATCAGAAGTTGCTAAACTGAAAATGTTTATCATGGATGAACTGTATAAACAACCTTATTCTGGACACCCTAATTATTAGAATATGAATAAAGCCATAAATTGTAGGTTTTAACCCTGTACAAAAATTACCTGCATACAAATTCTAAATCACAGGAAAAATAAAAACGTGAGAGCATAATACATAAAACACATATACACAGAGATTTCCCACTGGATCCCAAAACCGGGACTATCAACTTGATTTTTCATTATTTTCCTTCTAATGTTACAATACATATTTATACATGCTGAAGCATCCAATACCATGGACCAAAAACCATCGCGTCCAAAATCATGGACCGAAAACCATAGGTAGGTTTGCCCAACCTAATATAGGGTCCAAATTTTTTTTCCCTGGGCGCTGGCCCGGGCCCCGTAGAGGGGGGCTACCCGCCCCCCTCAAACCCCCTGGACAGGGGGGCTGCCGCCCCCTGTGACCCCTGCTGCGCAATCAACGCAAAGAAGAGGGGCCTCCACCCCATCTCACCCCCCTGGTTCACTACATAGGTTAGTCGTGGGAAGAATATAACACAACCCAACAATCTCCCACTTGTTGTTTTCTTTCCACAGGGGGACACAGGAGAGCTTAGTCATTTTTCCAGCCCTGAAATGACCGTTGTTTCTCTACACCAAGAGAACTTCTCAGAGCTCACATATTTTGTCAATGCATCTGCAGTATTCTTCAAAGTGTCCACCTTTACCAGCAACACCTTTTTGTCTTCTATCATATCCCTCACAAAGTGATACTGAACATCAATGTGCTTTGTCTTTGAATGATAAGCAGGGTTCTTTGCCAAGAAAATTGCACTTTGGCTGTCACAGTCTATCCTATAGCTCCCTGTACTAACCCCATACTTGAACACAATCTCTGCAACCAAACTACTTCCTTGCTTGCATGAGTGGCTGCCATGTATTCTTCCTCTGTAGTTGATAGTGCCACTACAGATTGTTTCTTACTCATCCAACTGACTGCACCTCCAAATAGGTTAAACACATACCCACTTGTAGATCTTCTCTGATCCAGATCTCCAGCCCAGTCTACATCAACAAAGCCACGGATATCCAACACTCTTTCCAATCCTGGTCTTCCTTGGTAGCACAAACCATAATCACTAGTGCCACGCAAATACCTGAAAACCAGCTTCACTGCTGTCCAGTGCTCCTTCCCTGTTTTGACATAAACCTGCTCAATACTCCCACTGCATGTGCAATGTCTGGTCTAGTACAGACCATGGCATACATCAAGCTACCGACTGCACTTGCATATGGAACACGGGAAATGTCCTCTTCCTCTTCTTGTGTCTTGGGACACTGTTCAGCAGATAACCTCACACCTACAGGAATAGGAACCTTCACCGGTTACTATCCTGCATATTAAACCTCTGCAGTATTGTCTCAACATACTTCCTCTGGTTTAACCAGAGCTTCCTCTTTGCCCAATCTCTTTTAATTTCCATGCCCAAAATATAGTTTGCAGCATCGAGATCTTTCATGTCGAATTTGGAGGACAGAATTGGGTCTTCAAAATCCTGATAAATTTTTTGTCAGTTCCAACCAACAAACATACATCAACATACAAGACCAGATTAAATACACGGTCACCAATTAATTCAAAATACACACAATGATCTGCTTTGCTTCTGATGAAGTCAAGTCCCCGTATAAATGTATCAAATTTCTGATACCACATCCTTGGTGATTGTTTTAACCCATACAGAGACTTCTTTAACTTGCATACTAGTTATTTCTTACCCTTCACCGCAAAGCCTTCAGGTTGCTTCATGTAG